>WNWK01012597.1:0-58896 GCA_009830355.1 Cherax destructor
GTGGTGGTGGTGGTGGTGGTCAGTGTTGGAGGAGGTGGTGGTGGTGGTGGTGGTCAGTGTTGGAGGAGGTGGTGGTGGTGGTGGTGGTCAGTGTTGGAGGAGGTGGTGGTGGTGGTGGTGGTCAGTGTTGGAGGAGGTGGTGGTGGTGGTGGTGGTCAGTGTTGGAGGAGGTGGTGGGGTGGTGGTGGTGGTGGTCAGTGTTGGAGGAGGTGGTGGTGGTGGTGGTGGTCAGTGTTGGAGGAGGTGGTGGTGGTGGTGGTGGTCAGTGTTGGAGGAGGTGGTGGTGGTGGTGGTGGTCAGTGTTGGAGGAGGTGGTGGTGGTGGTGGTGGTCAGTGTTGGAGGAGGTGGTGGTGGTGGTGGTGGTGGTGGTCAGTGTTGGAGGTGGTGGTGGTGGTGGTGGTGGTGGTCAGTGTTGGAGGAGGCTACTGTACCAACTTCACTTCCGCTTAAAAACTTTTATGCGTAACTTGTCTGCCAGTTTTAACTTTCCTCCTTAAGCTCTTGTCTCTCTCTCTCTCTCTCTCTCTCTCTCTCTCTCTCTCTCTCTCTCTCTCTCTCTCCTCTCTCTCTCTCTCCTCTCCTCTCTCTCTCTCTCTCTCTCTTCTCTCTCTCTCCTCTCTCTCTCTCTCTCTCTCTCTCTCTCTCTCTCTCTCTCTCTCTCTCTCTCTCTCTCTCTCTCTCTCTCTCTCTCTCTCTCTCTCTCTCTCTCTCTCTCTCTCTCTCTCTCTCTCTCTCATCTCTGGTTACCTACCGTTCAACAGGTGCTGTATAACCCATGCGGATTTAGCGCTTCTCTACTAATAGACTAAAAAAACCCTCGCCAACGACTTCCTTCATGAAGGTGAGGATTTATCAGCCTTTTTTAATTAATAAACAATTCATAACTCAGCGCTAAACACAGAGGGGCGCAACAGCGCCTGTGGAACGGGAGGTGGTGAGGCTCGAGCCTTGATCAAGAAGCAGGTGAGGGACACACGTCTCGCACTGAATCTTTACTCTCGAAAAGTTTCGCCTCCTTACCAGGCTTCTTCAGTCAAATAAAGAGACGAATTATTAAATATTGGAGACAACAGATACAGCACAAAGCAGATACCCAGAGACAGCAGACACCCAGATAGATAGATAGATAGATACAGCAGATGCCAAGATAGCCAGACACGGCAGATGCCCGGATAGATAAACAGACAGATACAGAAGACACCTAGATAGATAGCCAGACAGATACAGCAGACACCTAGATAGACAGTCAGACAGATACAGCAGACACCTACATAGACAGACAGACAGATACAGCAGACACAGGGAGAGATAGCCAGACAGATACAAGAGACACCTAGACAGATAGCCAGACATATACAGCAGACACCTAGAGAGATACCCATGCATATACAGCAGACACCTATATAAATAGTCAAATAGATACAGGAGACACCTAGACAGATAGAGCAGACCCCGGGAGAGACACATAGGTGTTGCATCTGTGTCTTCCTCCTCTACCTGCCAGTACAGTGATGCTATGTGTTATAAACACAGCTGAGTGACTCGGCCAGACATTACCTGCTACGTTAATATTACATACTTTAAATTGAACCTCAGTTCAGATACCTCTCATTGACCGGAGAGGGGTTTCGAAACCATGGCAAGCCAATCTTGGGGTTTCGAAACTATGGCAAGCCAATCCTGGGATTTCGAAACTATGGCAAGCCAATCCTGGGGTTTTGAAACCATGGCAAGCCAGTCTTTTGGTTTCGAAACTATGGCAAACCAATCCTGGGATATCGAAACTATAGAAAGCCAATCCTGGGGTTTCGAAAGTATGGCAAGCCAATCCTGAGGTTTCAAAACTATGGCAAGGCAATAATGGGGTTTCGAAACTATGGCAAGCCAATCCTGGGGTTTCGAAACTATGGCAAATCAATCCTGGGGTTTCGAAACAATGGCAAGCCAATCCTGGGGTATCGAAACTGGCAAAGCAATCCTGGGGTTTCGAAACAATGACATGCCAGTCCTGAGGTTCGACCCCATGGCATGTCAGTCCTGGGGGTTACGAAACCATGGCAAGCCAGCCCTGGGGTTTCGAAACCATGGCAAGCCAGTCCTGGGGTTCGAGCTATGACAAGCTATTCCTGGGGTTCAAGCCAGTCCTGGGGTTCGAGCCATGTCAAGCCAGTCCTGGGGTTCGAGCTATGGCAAGCCAGTCCTGGGGTTCGAGCCATGGCAAGCCAGTCCTGGGGTTCGAGCCATGACAAGCCAGTCCTGGGGTTCGAGCCATGTCAAGCCAGTCCTGGGGTTCGAGCTATTGCAAGCCAGTCCTGGGGTTCGAGCCATGGCAAGCCAGTCCTGGGGTTCGAGCCATGGCAAGCCAGTTTTGGGGTTCAAGCCATTTCAAACCAGTCCTGGGGTTCGAGCTATGGCAAGCCAGTCCTGGGGTTCGAGCCATGGCAAGCCAGTCCTGGGGTTCAAGCCAGTCCTGGGGTTCGAGCCATGTCAACCCAGACCTGGGGTTCGAGCCATGGCAAGCCAGTTCTGGGGTTCGAGCAATTAGAAGCCAGTCCTGGGGTTCGAGCCATGTTAAGCCATTTCTGGGGTTCGAGCGATGGCAAACCAGTCCTGGGGTTCGAGCTATGTCAAGCCAGTCCTGGGGTTCAAGCCATGTCAAGCAAATCCTGGGCTTCGAGCCATGGCAGGCCATTCCTGGGGTTCGAGCCATGGCAAGCCAGTCCTGAGGTTCTAGCCATGACCATCCAGTCTGGGGTTCAAGCAATGTCAAGCCAGTTCTGGGGTTCGAGCCATGGCAAGCCAGTCCTGGGGTTCAAGCCATGGCAAGCCTGTCCTGGGGTTCGAGTTATGTCAAGCCAGTCCTGGGGTTCAAGCCATGTCAATCCAGTACTGGGATTCGAGCCATGTCAAACCAGTCCTGGGGTTCGAGCCATGGCTTTCCAGTCTTGGGGTTCGAGCCATGGCAAGCCAGTCCTGGGGTTCGAGCCATGTCAAGCCAGTCCTGGGGTTCGAGTTATGTCAAGCCAGTCCTTAGGTTCAAGCCATGTCAAGCCAGTCATGGGGTTCGAGCCATAGCAAGCCATTCCTAGGGTTCGAGCCATGGCAAGCCAGTCCTTGGGATCGAGCCATGGCAAGCCAGTCCTGGGATTCCACCCATGGCAAGCCAGTCCTGGGGTTCCAGCCATTGCAAGCCATTCCTGGGGTTCGAACCATGGCAAGCTAGTCCTGGGGTTCAAGCCATATCAAGCCAGTCCTGGGCTTCGAGTCATGGCAAGCAAGTACTTGGGTTCGAGCCATGGCAAGCCAGTCCTGGGGTTCGAGCCATGTCAAGCCAGTCATGGGGTTCGAGCTATGGCAAGCCAGTCCTGGGGTTCGAGCCATTGCAAGCCATTCCTGGGGTTCGAGCCATAGCAAGAAAGTCCTTTGGTTCGAGCCATGTAAAGCCAGTCCTGGGGTTCGAGCCATGACAAGCCAGTCTTGGGGTTCAAGCCATGTCAAGCCAGTCTTGGGGATCGAGCCATGTCAAGCCAGTCCTGGGGTTCGAGCTATTGCAAGCCAGTCCTGGGGTTTGAGCCATGGCAAGCAAGTCCTGGGGTTCGAGCCATGGCAAGCCAGTCCTGGGGTTCAAGCTATTTCAAACCAGTCCTGGGGTTCGAGCTATGGCAAGCCAGTCCTGGGGTTCGAGCCATGGCAAGCCAGTCCTGGGGTTCAAGCCATGTCAAGCCAGTCCTGGGGTTCGAGCCATGTCAACCCAGACCTGGGGTTCGAGCCATGGCAAGCCAGTCCTGGGGTTCGAGTCATGGCAAGTTAGTCCTGGGGTTCGAGCCATGCCAAGCCAGTCCTGGGTTCGAGTCATGGCAAGCTAGTCCTGGGGTTCGAGCCATGTTAAGCCAGTCCTAGGGTTCGAGCCATGACAAGCCAGTCCTGGAATTCAAGCCATGTCAAGCAAGTCCTGGGGTTCGAGCCATGGCAAGCCAGTCCTGGGTTTAAGCCATGTCAAGTCAGTCCTGGTTTCGAGCCATGTGAAGCCAGTCCTGGGGTTCGAGCTATGGCAAGCCAGTCCTGAGGTTTGAGTCATAGCAAGCCAGTCCTGGGGTTCGAGCCATGGCAAGCCAGTCCTGGGGTTCGAGTCATGGCAAGCCAGTCCTGGGGTTCGAGCCATGGCAAGCCAGTCCTGGGGTTGAGTCAAGGAGCCAGTCCTGGGGTTCAGTCATGAAGCCAGTCCTGGGGTTCGAGCCATGGCAAGCCAGTCCTTGGGTTCGAGTCATGCAAGCCAGTCCTAGGGTTCGAGCCATGGCAAGCCAGTTCTGGGAGTTCGAGCCATGGCAAGCCAGTCCTGGTTCGAGTCATGGCAAGCCAGTCCTGGGGTTCGAGCCATGGCAAGCCAGTCCTTGGGTTCGAGTCATGGCAAGCCAGTCCTGGGGTTCGAGCCATGACAAGCCTGTCCTGGGGTTCGAGTCATGGCAAGCCAGTCCTGGGGTTCGAGCCATGCCAAGCCAGTCCTGGGTTCGAGTCATGGCAAGCCAGTCCTGGGGTTCGAGCCATGTCAAGCCAGTTCTAGGGTTCGAGCCATGACAAGCCAGTCCTGGAATTCAAGCCATGTCAAGCCAGTCCTGGGGTTCGAGCCATGGCAAGCCAGTCCTGGGGTTTAAGCCATGTCAAGTCAGTCCTGGTTTTCGAGCCATGTCAAGCCAGTCCTGGGGTTCGAGCTATGGCAAGCCAGTCCTGAGGTTTGAGTCATAGCAAGCCAGTCCTGGGTTTCGAGCCATGGCAAGCCTGTCCTGGGGTTCGAGTCATGGCAAGCCAGTCCTGGGGTTCGAGCCATGGCAAGCCAGTCCTGGGGTTCGAGTCATGGCAAGCCAGTCCTGGGGTTCGAGTCATGGCAAGCCAGTCCTGAGGTTCGAGCCATGGCAAGCCAGTCCTTGGGTTCGAGTCATGGCAAGCCAGTCCTGGGGTTCGAGCCATGGCAAGCCAGTCCTGGGGTTCGAGCCATGGCAAGCCAGTCCTTGGGTTCGAGTCATGGCAAGCCAGTCCTGGGGTTCGAGCCATGGCAAGCCAGTCCTTGGGTTCGAGTCATGGCAAGCCAGTCATGGGGTTCGAGCCATGGCAAGCCTGGGCAGCTAACATTGTAAACAATGTCAAAAGTCCTCAGGTCCGTAAGTGGGTTTTGCACTTTCTCACTCTAAGTTAACATTTTAACATACACAAGCAAATTGATAAGTAAACATTTTTTTTCCAGCCGGCAGCGAGGGCTGAGAGATGTAGAGTGGGGAGAGAGCCTTCTGCTCTACTGTGCTTACATCAAGTATCGATAAAAAGTTGAAGTAGGCGGACGTATTTAGTCATCAGTAGATAATCTTTTTTGGAGCTGTGTAGCTTAAGTTTATACTAATTACCTTCCACATTTCTTCTTTTCTATCTCTCTCTCTCTCTCTCTCTCTCTCTCTCTCTCTCTCTCTCTCTCTCTCTCTCTTCTCTCTTTCTGTTTGTCTGTCTGTCTGTCTGTTTGTCTGTCTGTCTGTCTGTCTGTCTGTCTGTCTGTCTGTCTGTCTGTCTCTCTCTCTCTCTCTCTCTCTCTCTCTCTCTCTCTCTCTCTCTCTCTCTCTCTCTCTCTCTCTCTCTCTCTCTCTCACTCTTTACACAGGGTTTTACAAGTTAAGAATTCCTGGCTTTATTTACATCAGCTCATTTAAAAGCCTTTTTATTATTATGAAACATACAAGTATGGAACAGGGTGAAGTTGGGGCCATCTGTGGGCCAGCATTTTCATTTGATCAACTGACCTTATTTCGTTGATATCATTATGCTGTACGAACATGTTTCAGATTCGAGTCATCTTGGGGATAAATGATCTCAGATATAGCGATGTTCTGGAGAAGGTTACAGTCGGAGTGTAGTTGTTGCTTGCTGCCCGTCTCTCTCTCTTTCTCTCTCTCTCTCTCTCTCTCTCTCTCTCTCTCTCTCTCTCTCTCTCTCTCTCTCTCTCTCTCTCTCTCTCTCTCTCTCTCTCTCTCTCACCACATCATTAGCGTCTATGTCTTCACTAGCAGCTCAAGTCTCCGGTGTGTGCCACCACAGTTTCCTCTCTCCACATTTCCCTCTACATCAGACGACCAATTTCCTAATTTCGTCCCTCCTCGTTGATCTTTTATAATCCCTTAATTACCCTCCCTCCCTCTCATGTATTAATAATTAAGAATTCCTTTATCTAATACACACTTTAATAGTTCAGATGTTATTATTAGAAGACGCAGTCCGCGTCATGCATCAGCCCCAGCTACTGACATCAACCAATGTATATTCTGGTAGAATATTCTCCAGGATCTCTGCTTATGGTAAGTTCCTCCCTCATTATGTATAGTGATGGGGCCAGACTTCTATTTTAGTGGGCTAATTCCGCATAATCGCCGTTTTATGGAGTAATTTGGGTTATTATAGGAAATAGTGGAATTTTTTTTATTTTCGCCTTTACATTTATAATGGGCGGGACTGCCTAATTTATGGTATCCTCTTTCATGATTACACAAATCGATGAACGTCGAAATTGAAGTTTAATGCGCAGTAACTTGGCCACAGTGGAGCAGTTGGGTTCTTACTGGGTTCCTGACCTCAATTAACTTGCTTTCTATGGTAATTTAAGTTGAATATTACAAGTGAGTCTTGACGACGCTGTTGTTGCTGCTGTTGTTACTGTTACTGCTGCTGTTGCTGCTGCTGTTGTTACTGTTACTGCTGATATTGCTGCTGCTGCTGTTTCTGCTGTTACTGTTACTGTTATTCATGTTGTTGTTGCTGCTGCTGCTGATATTACTGTTACTGCTATTGCTGCTGCTCCTGCTGCTGTTGTAGCTGCTCTTGCGGCTGTTACTGCTATTGCTCTTGCTGCTGATGTTGCTGGTGCGGTTACTGCTATTGTTGTGCCTGCTGCTGTTGTTGATGCTGTTACTGTTACTGCTTTTGCTGCTGCTGCTGTTGCTAATGGTATTGTTGCTGTTGCTGCTGTTGTTACTGTAATTATTGTTGTTGTTGCTGTTACTGCTGTTGCTTCCGCTGCTGCTGTTGCTAATGTTATTGTCGCTGCTGCTATTGCTATTGGTATTATGGCAGCTGCTGCTGTTACTGTTACTGGTATTGCTGCTGCCGCTGCTGCTGTTGCCGCTGCTGTTACCTCTGCTGTTGCATCTGCCGATGCTGCTACTGTTATTGTTGTTGCTGCTGCTGCTGCTGCGTCTGTTGCTGCTGCTGAGTCTGTTGCTGCTGCTGCCTCTGTTGCTGCTGTTACTACTGTTATTGTTGTTGCTAATGTTGTTGATGCTGCCTCTGCTGCTGCCTTTGCTTCTGCTGTTGCTACTGTTATTGTTGCTGCTGCCGTTGCTGGTGCTGCTTCTGTTGCTGCTTTTGCAACTACTAATGCTGCTTCTGCTGTTATTGTTGCTTCTGTTGTTGCTAATGCTGCTGTTGCTAATGTTGAGGCTGTTGCTGTTGCTGGTGCTGGTGGAGGTGGTGCTGCTGCTGCTGTGGAGAAAATTCTCCAGAAAGGGGGTATCAACTCAGGCCTCTCAGCCTTTTTCAGCCCCTGAGGGACTTGAGAGACTCAGCCCTCCCGGAAGAGGGTCTGATAGCCTCTCTTACTGCCTCATAAACAGTTTACCTGGACCCTTGTGTTGGTACTAGCGTCAACCAGTGTCATAGTCACGCCACCCTCTTCAGTGTTCGTTACAATACAAATGACAGTGAAACGAGAGTAAATACTCTCTTTCCCTTATCGGGAAAATTAAAGAAAAACACTGCACCACTTTACCTACAACTTGGGACTATTTGAATTGTAGTCTATAGCTAGATAACAAGAAATCTACCATCTTGTATTGAATACTGTTGCAGTGTTGAGCAAGGAGAGAAAGAATGCTGAGTTCAGCATTTCAGGGCTAGAGCGAGGGTGTAGAGTGCAGGAGAGCTCAAATTACTTCAAGGGACAGACGAGAAACAAGTGTCACGCGGGCATCGCCCCCTTACCGAAAGGGACATAGGGACAGTGGTGACTAGTGCGTTCTTGACTCTTGTTCATTTTGACAATCTCAGAAATTCACAGTAGAACTAATTACACAGTGAAGTGTAACCGGTCTTCCTGCTGTGTAAAATACCACAAAACTATGAACAAATGATGGAACTGAATAGTGTAACTAGTCGCATGTGATTACAGAACATTCCAGACGGAGTGATGAACATTATTAGTGCAATATTCTATGAGACACTCAAGCTTCAGTCCAATCAAGACACTGATACCGGGGTCATACTTTCCCAACCACAAGCCAGGGAAATTTTGGGTCAGTTACAAATACCCAGGCAAGTCTACACATACCCACTCCTAGTTAGGCTGCAGCTAATAGATAGGGGGTGAGCCTTGTCTAGATTTAGCAATAGACCCCATGATCGGCGGGCTTTTGAGCCCAAACAAGTGAGTACAACTTCATTAAGCATTTCAAATGTGAAATGCTGAAATATACACTCCTATGGGGCAAAATATAATGAATATTCGACATTCTACAGCTCAGTTGTGGGGATACCACGATTCACAGCGCAGGGGTCTTCCTGGATGCAGCTGCGAGAAGGTCGACTCGTCACTGAAGCTAAGTATATTTCAGTTTATGTCGTAAAATAGACTTAGCTGGGTAAATTCCCCATAGCTACTGTCAAGGGCTGTGACACAAACCCTTGGAGTTTTAAATTATATGAAATATTACAAAGCCTAGTGAGATACTTGACTGACTGAATCAGTATAGTGGACTCTCTCTCTCTCTCTCTCTCCCTCCCACCCTCACTCACTCCATCCCTCCCTCCCTCTCTCCTTCCCTCCCTGAATCAAAGACCAAGTCTTCCTCCCTCTGTCCGTTTGTCCCTCCGTCACTCGAGACTAACTCTCCCTCCCTTCTTCCCTCTTCTCACATTAACACTTCCTCCATTGTTATGCAGAAATTGGAGTTTACCTGATGCCTAATGCCTTGTCTAAGGGCAAAGGGTAAAAGTTACACAAAACACCTGTAAAACTAGGCCTTCCAGGTCTATCCCCATAAATATAGCTGATATTAAACCATTGTTTAGTGCTTCAATGGGTTAGGGTATCATAAGGTTCCACACAAAAATTCCTACTTATATAAAAATACATTTATTTACTTATATTAAAAATATATACATTCCAAACACACCTCTTCACATATCAATAAGCCAACCCCCCCCCCCAATAACCGTACAGGAAGGAGAGGGCGGCCGGATTGTCACTTCAAAAACAAAAACACAACACCGTCCCTATGGGGTCGGCCCAACCACCGCTACCCTCATCAAGAACACATCTTCTCCTATTTCTTCAGTTCACACTCTTCCTTCCGAGCCCCGACCATGTCCGAGCCCAGGGTGTGTACTGGTACACCATAACAAACTTAGCTGAAACCAGGCTCCGTCTCGCCAGCCGCTAACCCATGCCGCCAACATGTGTTCCCCCAAGCGACGCCACTACCTCACCACAAACATTTGGAAAATAAATCCCTAGCTGGATTTCCTTATTACACAGCTTAAACTTACTTTACAGTATTCACCAAAAGCACAGCATATTTCTAAAATTATCATTTACATTTATCTAAAGGTTATACAGTATTATTACTATTTTTTCTAATTACATGAAATTTATGGCACACTTCTCCAATAGCTATATATTACGTATATTTAAATGTCATGCAGAAACCTGCATAACATCCATCTATACGTCCCTCCCATTCTCTCCTCAATCTATTCTTTACTCGCTCTTTCCCTCTCTCTCTCTTTATTTCTCTTTCTCTCTCTTTCCCTCCTTCCCTCTCTCTCTCTCTCTCTCTCTCTCTCTCTCTCTCTCTCTCTCTCTCTCTCTCTCTCTCTCTCTCTCTCTCTCTCTCTCTCTCTCTAACTCGTTGCCAGTGTGTCTTGGTCAACTTTAAGCTCATGTATTACTTCTACACTTTGCCCCCTGTTTGTCTGCCTGCCTGCCTGCCTGCTTGCCTGTCTGCCTGCTTGCCTACCTGCCTGCTTGTCTGCCTGCCTACTTGCCTGCCTGCTTGCCTGCCTGCTTGCCTGCCTGCCTGCCTGCCTGCCTGCCTGCCTGCCTGCTTGCCTGCCTGCCTGCCTGCTTGCTTGCCTGCCTGCTTGCCTGCCTGCCTGCCTGCCTGCCTGCCTGCCTGCCTGCCTGCTTGCCTGCCTGCCTGCCTGCTTGCTTGCCTGCCTGCTTGCCTGCCTGCCTGCCTGCTTGTCTGCCTGCCTGCTTGCCTGCCTTCGTGCCTGCCTGCCTGCTTGCCTGCCTGCCTGTCTGTCTGTGTGCCTGCCTGCCTGTCTGCCTTCTTGGCTGCTTGTCAGTTTATCTGCCTGTCTCTCCCTGCATGTTTTAATTAACTATCGTGCTGTGTAGTGTTGACTCTAGTTAGGTATACCTAGTGTTGACATTGACACTGAGGGTGGTAATGACACTACTGAGTGTAGACAGTGCTGACAGAGTTGACAGTGACACTGAGTATGGTGATGACACTACTGAGTGTAGACAGTGCTGACAGTATTGACAGTACTCACGAAATCGTAATGACACGATTGCAAACAAACCATACCACGGGTGGGGTTTGAACCCGTGGTCAGAGAGTCTCAAAACTCCAGACCGTCGCGTAAGCCACTGGGCAAGCTAGCTTCAATAAGATTCATCCAACTAGGTATATTTCTACACCATAGGAAGGTTAGCATAGGCACCACTGTGTCCACAAATGCAAGTTTTACAGACGAATCTCCCGCTAGCATGGCCGCGACGGTCTGGAGTTTTGAGACTCTCTGACCGCGGGTTCGAACTCCACCCGTGGTATGGTTTGTTTGCAATCGTGTCATTACGATTTCGTGAGTTATGTTGACGGCTTTGAAGGGGACTTGAGGTAGAGTTCGTCACGGCCATGCTAGCGGGAGATTCGTCTGTAAAAACTTGCATTTGTGGACACAGTGGTGCCTATGCTAATCTTCCTATGGTGTAGAAATATACCTAGTTGGATGAATCTTATTGAAGCTAGCTGGCCCAGTGGCTTACGCGACGGTCTGGAGTTTTGAGACTCTCTGACCGCAGGTTCGAACCCCACCCGTGGTTATGGTTAGTATTGACAGTGTTGACATTGACACTGAGGATGGTGATGACACTACTGAGTGTAGACAGTGCTGACATTATTGACTGTTGACAGTGACACTGATGATGGTGATGACACTACTGAGAGTGTAGACAGTGCTGACAGTATTGACAATGTTGATAATGTTGACTGTTGATGGTATTGACAATGGTGAAAATGTAGACAGCATTGAAAGTGTTAACAGTGTAGACAGTATTGACAGTGTAGACAGCATTGACAGTGTAGACAGTATTGACAGTGTAGACAGTATTGACAGTGTAGACAACATTGACAGTGTAGACAGTGGTGAGAATGTATACCCGCGCTTTTTATATATTCCGATCAGTATATTTCTTCAGGTGTGCACCCAGAGCACACTTGAAGTGCACGTGCACAGTGTGCAGTGTACATTGCAGTACATAATAATAAGAGTTCATCATTACAACAGTTGTTTACTGATCCATAAGATGACGAATTAAACACATCTTTTATCTCTTAGTTTCAACTGCTTCTAATTTCCTCTTTATTGAACTGATGAAGCCAATGGTGAGCGAAACGTCTTCAAATAAAGAAACCCAGGTACTGCACTTGTACCTCACTAAGAGTTTATTTATTTAATTTAGGCTCATACATTGATAACAGGGGTAAAAGCAGTTTAATGACCCTTCGTTTGGTCGATAGGCTTTCAACCCAGTTATCCAGTCATATATTCCCGTCACTGTATATTCTGAAGAGTCTATCTCCCCTGAAGTATACGCATAGAGGGAAGCTGTATATATACAAAGAGGGATATATATATATATATATATATATATATATATATATATATATATATATATATATATATATATATATATATATACATATATATATATATATATATATATATATATATACATATATATATATATATATATATATATATATATATATATATATATATATATTAGTATGCTTAACAATTAGCAAACAGGGGAAATTATTTAATTATTTACACATATTGTCTCTCAGTCCACAACAGGATTCGAACCTACACACTCTGCATCAAAGTAGGTAGTACCAGATCCCAGATCTGAGCCGAGTGGAGAAGGTACTACGTACTTTGATGTAGAGTGTGTAGGTTGGAATCCTCCTATGGTCTGAGAGATAATGTTTGTAAATATCTTGTATATGAGAACAACCAACACCTGTAAATTCTCATAATATGTGAGTGAAACTGACAGAACAGACTACATTTATTGCTTCAGTCACCCTGCCACTCAAGTTTGAAAAATATGTGTCCATCCTTTTAAAATGATATAAAGATTTTATTTTTGGACCAAAACTAACATAGAAACCTTACCTAACCTCCCATAAACTAACATAACTTTTTTTAACTAAATTCTGATATATATATATATATATATATATATATATATATATATATATATATATATATATATATATCAGAATTTAGTTAAGACTCAACAACTAGAATAAACTTAATCTGGAAAAAAAAAGCCAATTCAGTGTTGAGTTCCCACAATGGTTCACATTAGAAGTAAAGAAAGCTAACCAAAATTATACTCCAATCCAACCAATATACGAAGTTAGCAATACCATTTCTTTAAATCGTAGACAAAACTCAAGAAAATCGTAGAAACGGCAAATTTCTACCCCATTAAACCAGAAACAGAGTTTTGCCACATTGTATGATCAGAGGTTGTATGATCAGAGTTTGTATGATCAGAGTTTGTATGATCAGAGTTTGTATGATCAGAGTTTGTATGATCAGAGTTTATATGATCAGAGTTTGTAATATACTCAGTCCTAGTTATTATTTCCTCCAGTTTTCCATAACTGAGTAGTTGGAATTTATCTTTATTGAACATCATATTGTTCTCCGTTGCCCATTGGAAAACTTGGTTTATATCTTCTTGGAGGTTAACCGTGTCCTCAATAGATGACAGTCTCATGCAGATCCTAGTATCGTCTGCAAAGGATGACACGGTGCTGTGGATTGCATCTCTGTCTATGTCTGATATGAGGATGAGGAACAGAATGGGGCGAGTACTGTGCCTTGTGGAACACACACAAAACCAAGTTCCAATATAAAAGTGAAAATAATCGAGTCAGCAGTGATTGAACCCACAACAAACTTGAGTGTCTCAGCAGCACAAGGGATACCAGGTGGTATTGTCAAATTTGTCCTGAGAAAGCATAAAATAGCATTGAGCCTCGCATGAATAGCTTGGCGACTCATCAAACAAAAATTTCCACTCCGGTGACCACGACACCTGACCATCATCAACAAACTTCAAATAATAGATGAGATCCAGTGACTCCGACACCTGACCATATCATCTGCCTTCAAACATTGATCTTAAACATTCATCTGCAATCATTTTTATACCCACATTGCAATAACTCTCCTGACAAGTGTAGCATCACTACACAAGGCCTACTGGCTAAGTGGTCCATGCTAGGTAGGTGCTACTGGTCCTTATTAAGTAGGTGCTACTGGTCCTTATTAAGTAGGTGCTACTGGCCCATGCTAGGTAGGTCCAACTTGTCTATGCTAAGTATGTGCTACTGGGTCATGCCAGGCAGGTGCTACTTGCCCATGCTAGATAGGTGCTACTGGTCCGTGCTAGGTAGGTCCAATTGGTCCATGCTAGGTAGGTGCTACTGGCTCATGCTAGGTAGGTGCTACTGGCTCATGCTAGGTAGGTGCTACTGGCTAATGCCAGGCAGGTCCAACTGGTCTATGCTAGGCAGGTTTAACTGGTCCATGCTAGGCAGGTCCAACTGCTCTATGCTAGGCAAGTCCAACTGGTCTATGCTAAGTAGGTGCTACTGGCTCATGCCAGGCAGGTGCTACTGGCCCATGCTAGATAGGTGCTACTGCCCCATGCTAGGCAGGTCCAACTGATCCATGCTAGGCAGGTTCAACTGGTCCATGCTAGGCAGGTCTAACTGGTCTATGCTAAGTAGGTGCTACTGGATTATGCCAGGCAGGTGCCACTGGCTCATGCTAGATAGGTGCTACTGCCCCATGCTAGGCAGGTCCAACTGATCCATGCTAGGCAGGTCCAACTGATCCATGCTAGGCAGGTCCAACTGATCCATGCTAGGCAGGTCCAACTGATCCATGCTAGGCAAGTCCAACTGATCCATGCTAGGCAGGTCCAACTGATCCATGCTAGGCAGGTCCAACTGATCCATGCTAGGCAAGTCCAACTGATCCATGCTAGGCAGGTCAAACTGGTCCATGCTAGGCAGGTCCAACTGGTCCATGCTAGGCAGGTCCAACTGATCCATGCTAGGCAGGTCCAACTGATCCATGCTAGGCAAGTCCAACTGATCCATGCTAGGCAGGTCCAACTGATCCATGCTAGGCAGGTCCAACTGATCCATGCTAGGCAGGTCCAACTGATCCATGCTAGGCAGGTCCAACTGGTCCATACTAGGCAGGTCCAACTGGTCCATGCTAGGCAGGTCCAACTGGTCCATGCTAGGCAGGTCCAACTGGACCATGCTAGGCAGGTACCACACAAACACCTTTCCACCTACTTTGTTCCCTTCAAAGACGCAATAAGCAGTTAGTTCAACTCTACCACCAGAGTAATGCTTTCCTTTAGTTGACGCTCAACCCCGAGATGATGTATAAACATGTTCCTCATCCACTTTTCTGAATCTGCTGACGAGGGCTTCAGTTGGAGGTCGAGATATTTAACCAATCTCTTGTGTGTGTTTTCCTGCCAACATGTGTGTTTCCTGTCAACACTGGCAGGTGTTTACTATCCTCCAACAACCATCTTCATGGTATGTATATATACATTTACAGATTAATTAATATATTAGGCAATAAAATATCATTGACTGGTGGTGTATAAGTGACTCTTAATGACCCTCGTGTAGTCGATAGGCTTCAAACCCAATACGCCAGGCAAGCAAGAGTAATCTCTAATATATGTGGTGATAAGGGAATATTGTTCTTGAAAGTATCATCATGTTCAACCACAATACTTTCTCCCACGTGATTGACCACGCCTATCACCACGCCCATAACCACGCCCACCACCACGCCTATTATGTACTCAGGTAATAAAGGTCTGTTACCCTGGTCGTAATGGGACTTGGAGCTAAAATAAAAACGGCAGTAATCTTTGAATTGTATTTTTCTTCACCAAGTATGAATATATGTATTTACACTTATGTACACTATGTACAAGAGTTTGAAATAAGTGTACAACACGGTAATCAAGGCAACAACAACAGCCAGAGACAGACAGAGAACCGTGAGCAACCAGCAGCTGTATGAGTCTGGCAAGAGCTGACCGTGAGTGATACCACATCACCTCAGCCGTTGTCAGACCCACCTTATGATTGGTCAATGAACCAGGGTACTGATTTAACGATGGGGCCCCGTAAATCGCTAAACCCTTAGCACCCAGTTCGCTGATTGGGAGGCAGCTTATATGGGAGTGTGTACATAAGCTGAATAAATGTAACTTACTCTTTGCATGCCACACCCCCGCCCCAAAAGGGCTCTAATGGCTAGGACTAGGCTTAGTTGTTTGACACTGTCGTTCACCTTCGTCCTGGCACTTCGTCCTCCTGTCAAGGACTCTTCTCTGACTATCTTTACACATGCCAGGCTGTTGGAAAGAAAGATGAGACCGCTCGTACAAGGAGCGGTTAGTTTCAAAGTATCAGCCAACCTGGCTGCTTCCAATGCAGTGCCAACGAATGATCTTGAGGAAAAACTAGAACCACTGGTCCAACAGATTCCAACAGGTTATCCACCAAGGGCAACTGGACCAGGTCCGAGAAGTTAGTGATACCACTTACCTTGTACCACTTATTAAAGGCTTTCATCTGCTGCCTTACAAAGTCGACATAAGACTGACCAAGCTGTCGTTTGGCTAGTTTGAAAACCCTTCTATATTTGGCAGGAATACACTGATAAGCCCCAAGAACTGTGGTTTTCACAACCCAATAGTTGATAAAATCGTCATTGTTCCACACAGTTGTAAATTCCTGTGCCTTACCATACAACGCTGTATGCACCAATGCTGCCCAGTGCACCTCAGGCCACCTTAAGGCTCGAGCCTGGTTTTCAAATGCCTCGAAAAACTGTTCAGGCTCGGCTTCAACAAAATGAGGAGCTAGCGGCAATGCCTTTTGCAAACTAAAGTCATCTACAGTCTATTTGAATTGACTCCTCTCCTTTTCTCTATCAAACTCTTCCCTAGCAAATGCTCGCTGCTCCCTGGTCTGCGATTGAGTTTGGCAAACTCAAGCGCCAATGAAGCAGACTCGCCCTTAGACAAACCCAATGTACCTGCTGCTGCACGAGACTGCTGGTCTGAGTGTTCTGGTGTTGTGTCTCCCATTATTCTGTAGGAACCTAATCAGAGATTTGCGATTAACAGCTCTTGTAGCGGGAGATAAATCAATCTGGTGCGCCATATATGCTTCAGTTTTCAACTTTGTACGAATAATGTCACGAAGATGCGCAGCAGTGAGAGTGTTTTGATACTCTATATCAATGGAATGAGCAATTTGCCACCAACGCTGTAGAGAAAGTTTGTGCAGGTTTAGTAGAGTGAACTCAGACACCAATCGCCTGACTCATATAGGTGGCATTAACCCCAGCTTAACACGATGTTTGCAATACACGCTCAAGCAGCGATGCACAGTACGACGGGATACACATACACACAATAGCGGTTGCAAGGCTGACACGCAATAACGGAAGCGATGGCAATGCTGAATGATAGCAAAGCTATCTGAACGATACAAGACTAGCTCCAGCTCCAGCTCCAGCTCTAGCTCTAGCTCTAGCTCTAGCTCCAGCTCCAGTTATCGGACAGGGCTCTCATAATACGCACACAGCAAATAAAGGTCTGTTAACCTGGTCGTAATGGGACTTGGATCGAAAATAAACACAGCAGTAATCTTTGAATTGTATTTTCCTTCACCAAGTATGAAAATATGTATTTACACTTATGTACACTATGTACAAGAGTTTGAAACAAGTGTACAACATGGTAATCAAGGCAACAACAACAGCCAGAGACATAGAGAGAACCGTGAACAACCAGCAGCTGTAGGAGTCTGGCAAGAACTGACCGTGAGTGATACCACATCACCTCAGCCATTGTCAGACCCACCTTAAGATTGGTCAATGAACCAGGGTACTGATTTAACGATGGGGCCCAATAAATCTAAACTCTTAGCACCCGGTTTGCTGGTTGGGAGGCAGCCTATGTGGGAGTGTGTACATATGCCAAATAAATGTAACGTATTCTTTGCATGCCACAACGCTCATCACCACACCCATCATCACACAGACCACCACACCCACCACCACGCCCACCACCATGCCCACCACCACGCCCACCACCACGCCCAACACCATGCCCACCACCATGCCCACCACCATGCCCACCCCCACACCCACCACCACACCCACCACCACGCCTATTGCGACCCCAGAATGGGCCCCAATGTATATACATGTTATTGCGACCCCAGAATTTGGCCCCAATGTATATATTTTATGTATATTTCCATTTTCTATAATTTTATATTGCTGATATTTTCGATAATAGCTAAATCGTTAATATCTTGCTTTATATTATTATTTGACCTATTTGACTATTATTTGACTTATATTTGACTTAGCTTTTATTTGAAAAGGATGTAACATTATACATTGTGCTCATGTTTGTAGTAGCTGCCTTGGAGTTGGCAAACTACCGATTATGACACTAGGCTTGTTGTACTGCCGGCGCCTAGTTGCTGGGAGGAGTCACGTGATTCCACCTGAGGTGGGTGGCTGCTGCTCCTTCCTCGAGAGCACTACGCAGCTGGACATCGTTGAGACAACACCTCTCTCCTGTCCCTGCTTGTTTTCTCGCTATTTAGACTGTGTGGTAGAGTATGTGTTCGGTGATGAGACGAAACATACTTCTCAGGACTCTGTGTAACTCTGTTCACAGAGGATAGACTAGACAGTGATTTTCGACGTTTTTCTGGGTTGTGTGTCACATTGACACTCTGAGATAACTCAGGTCTCTAGCTACAGCTCCTGACCTAATTCGAGAAGGCATCTGTGCACCGTCACAGTTTGGGATTGTTTATGCTGAACCTACCTTCAGTAGAAAGGGAGTTTTGTGACTGTTTTGGAGGATCTATTGATGGTCCCCAGTTAGGGTCGATCTTCTATCTCCTGGTTCCTGACACTGTGTTGCTGTTGCCTGTTATATTGCTGTTCTGCGAATTGGTCATTTTACTGGTCAATCAAGCTGTTCTGATTGTCAGTTTGTTAGAGAAGCTAGCTTATGAGAAGTTCAGTCGGACACTGGTTGAGTCGAGTCTTAGAGTTACCTGGAGCTCACTCATACACACATATATTCTTATTTGCATATATCTGTATTATTTTAATTACTGACATTGTACCTGATGGTACTTCAGAGTCATTTGGATATATGTGCCCTCAGCACAGCATTATTGTATATGAGAGCAGTGTAGGAGCTAACCTCCTAATTAACCTCCTAATGTATTACTTAATGAACATCCTGATCATATGTACATATATTTACTTTGAAACCCTAGACACTAACTTTGTTAATAAACATAATTAATTTTATACTTTGGTTAGTACCCTACCGGTTGTAATCCTCATGAGGACTATTGAAAATGTTGGATAACTGGACTAGGATACTGACTTTGTTGCAAAAGCCCAGTAACAGGCTGGATACTAGAAGGGCTATCCTTTCTAGTGTTCACTGGAGATGTCTATTACTAATAGATATCGTGTCATTTTGTAATACATGTTTATATGAATTTTGATGTATATTTTCCTTTTCATATAATTTTATATTGCTGATATTTTCGATAATAGCTAAATCGTTAATATCTTGCTTTATATTATTATTTGACTTATTTGAATTAGCTATTTTAGTAGGTAGGATGTAACATTAAATATTGTGCTCAAGTGTGTAGTAGCTGCCTTGGAGTTGGCAAATTACCGCTTATGACATTTCGCTTGTTATACTGCCGGTGTCTAGTTGCTGGGAGCCAGTCGGTGGCCTGACCACACCTGAGGTGGTAGACTGCTTCTCCTTACTCCCTCTCTCTACGTTACTGACCATCGTTGAGTCAACACCTCGCTCTTGTCTCTGCTTGTTTTCTCGTCCTTTAGACTCTGTTTGGGTAGAGTATGTATTCGGTGGTGAGACGAAACATACTTCTCAGGACTCTGTGTAACTCTGTTCACAGAGAATAGACTAGACAGTGATTTTCGACGTTTTACTGGGTTGTGTGTCACATTGACACTGAGATAACTCAGGTCTCTAGCTACAGCTCTTGACCTAATTCGATAAGGCATCTGTGCACCGTCACAGTCTGGGATTTTTATGCTGAACCTTGATTCAGTAATAAGGGAGTTTTGTGACTATTTTGGAGGATCTGCTGATGGTCCCCAGTTATGGTCGATTTTCTATCTCCTTGTTCCTGACGCTGTGTTGCTGTTGCTTGTTATATTGCTGTTCTGCGAATTGGTCATTTTACTGTTCAATCAAGCTGTTCTGATTGTCAGTTTGTTAGAGAAGCTAGCTTATGAGAAGTTGTTCAGTCGGACACTGGTTGAGTCGAGTCTTAGAGTTACCTGGAGCTCACTCATACACACATCTATTCTTATTTGTATATATCTGCATTATTGTAATTACTGACATTGTACCTGATGGTACTTCAGAGTCATTTAGATATATGTGCCTTCAGCACAGCCTTATGGTATATGAGAGAAGTGTAGGAGCTAACCTCCTAATTAATATCATTAACATATTTTTATTTGATTTACTTTGCTACCCTAGATTTTCTCACTTTGATAATAAACATTTTAAATATATTTCTTTAGTTAGTATCCTCTCAGTTGGGATCCAATGGTGGTATTGATAAAATGTCGGATAACTGGACCAGGATACTGACTTTGTTGCAAAAGCCCAGTAACAGGCTGGATGCTAGAAGGGCTTTCCTTTCTAGTGTTCAATGGAGATGTCTATTACTAATATATATCGTGTCATTTTGTAACAACGCCCACCACCACGTCCACCACCACACCCACCACCACGCCCACCACCACACCCACCACCACGCCCACCACCACACCCACCACCACGCCCACCACCACACCCACCACCACGCCCACCACCACACCCACCACCACGCTCACCACCACACCCACCGCCACACCTACCACCACGCTCACCACCACGCCCACCACACCCACCACCACACCCATCACCACGCCCACCACCACCCATCACCACACCCACCACCACACCAATCACCACGCCCACCACCACACCCACCACCACGCCCACCACAACACCCACCACCACGCCCACCACCACACCCATCATCACGCCCACCACCACACCCACCACCACGCCCACCACCACGCCCATCATCACGCCCACCACCACACCCACTACTACACCTACCATCACCACATCCACCACACCATCACACCCACCACATCCACCATGCCTATCACCACACCCACAACACCCATCACAACACCCACCACACCCATCACACCCACCACCACACGCACCACCACACCCACTACTACACCTACCATAACACCCACAACACCCATCACCACATCCACCACACCATCACACCCACCACATCCACCATGCCCATCACCACACCCACAACACCCATCACCACATCCACCACACCATCACACCCACCACATCCACCATGCCCATCACCACACCCACAACACCCATCACAACATCCACCACACCCATCACACCCACCACCACACCCATCACATCCACCATGCCCATCACAACACCCATCACACCCACCACCACACCCACTACCACACCCACTACCACACCCACTACCACACCCACTACCACACCCACCACGCCCACCACTGCGAATCACTCAACCGTGAGGTGCCACATAGGGCCAGGGGAATTGAGTGTAATCTGGCAGTGCAGTCTGCCATTACTGCCACACTCAGGGTAAATGTTGTTGTACCGCTCTTCTTACAGCTCGTCCTTAAACACTTTTAGCGTTCGTGAGAAAATCAACGCTCCAGATTTTACAATACGTCCAGCGCTGCCAGATATAAGCCCCATTTTTTCTATTTATTATCGTTATTGTCGTGTGAATACAGGTTAATATACGTTAACATAACCAACGTTGGCTAATCTAACCGAGGCTAACAAATACTACTTAACATTCTGAAAAATCTCAAGCGAGCGGAAATGAACTTAGCGCAGTTCGTTAAATAATTTCTGCACTAATTGGTGAGGAGGTTAATTCATTAGACATTAACCTTATTCCTGAGGAAATTATCTTAATCATGAGGAATTTATCTTACTCATAAGATATTTATTCAAGAGTTATTACCGTTATACATAAGATATTACCCTCATTCTTGAGATATTAACCTCATTCGTGAGATGTTAACCTCATTCGTGAGATATTAATCTCATTCGTTGGATATTAACCTCATTCATACTTATGTAAATATTATCCTTAATCATGCTTTTTCGTGAGATATTCACCTTAATTTAGTATTCATTTTATTCATCTTATTTATGGTGTATTCACCTTCACGTTGTTACAAGAGGCTGTGTCCAGGTGCACGGTGATAGAGGGGAATGGATGGCACTACATCATCACAGAGAGAGGGACATCCAGGTGTGTGTCAGTCCTGGATGTTAAGTGTCTATCATCACCCGCACTCTGTCAGTCTTACCTGTGATCCCCTGCACACGCACACACACACACACACACACACACACACACACACACACACACACACACACACACACACACACACAACACACACACACACACACACACAGCATATGGGCGACTGGCAAACCTAAGATTAGCGTTCCGTTACCTTAACAAGGAATCGTTCAAGACACTGTACACCGTGTACGTCAGGCCCATACTAGAGTATGCAGCACCAGTCTGGAAAGGTTTGCAAAGGTTTGCGACAAGGCTAGTTCCACAGCTCAGGGGACTGCCATATGAAGAAAGGTTGAGGGAAATAGGACTAACAACACTGGAGGACAGAAGTGTTAGAGGAGACATGATAACGACATACAAAATACTGCAGGGAATCGACAAGGTAGATAGTGACAGGATGTTCCAGAGAGGGAACACAGAAACAAGGGGACAAACTGGAAGCTGAAGACTCAGATGAGTCAAAAGGAATGTTAGGAAGACTTCTTCAGCCATAGAGTAGTTAGGAACTGGAATAGTCTAGCAAACGATATAGTGGAGGCGGGAATCATACATAGTTTTAAGACAAGGTATGATAAAGCTCATGGAGCAGGGAGAGCAGAGACCCAGTAGCGGACAGCGAAGAGGCGGGGCCAGGAGCTGAGTCTCGACCCCTGCAACCACAATTAGGTGAGTACAATTAGGTGAGTACACACACACACACGCACGCACACACAAAGTATACTCAAAGAAATAGGTGAAGAAGACATGTCTGAGATTGTAAATTTTCAGAGAATAGGGGGGTATTCGAAGGGGAGAAAACGACCACTCAAGCTGATTCTCAGGACAGAAACAGAGAGGGACAGAATCCTCAAAGAGAAACCACGATTGAAGGAAACAGAAGAATACAGGAGGGTGTTCCTAGACCGGGACAGAACAAAAACAGAACGACAGCAGCTGAAGGAGAGGGCACAAAGGCGAAAGGAGCGAGGAGGAGAGACAAGGACAGAATCAGTAGAGGACAACCAGAGCAGGGCAGAGCAACAAGAACAAGCACACACAGAACCATCCCAAACACCCAACAACCAAGCACACTATCCCAACACAAACTACAACCCACACTCTCAGTCCCCACCCAACACTCCACTATAGAATCCCACAGTACACCGCCAGGTCCCCCACCCTCACAGACCCCCCAAAACACAGTAGTAGAGAGGAAACTGAAGGTATGGTACACCAATGCTGATGGATTAACAAATAAGTGGGAGGAGTGGCAAGAAAGAGTCAAAGAGGCATCACCGGACATAATAGCTCTCACAGAAACCAAGCTCACAGGTATGATAACAGATGCCATTTTTCCAATGGATACCAGATCCTGAGGAAAGACAGAGGGAACAGAAGGGAAGGAGGAGTGGCATTACTGATCAAAAACCGATGGGATTTTGACGAGCTGGAGAGAGGAGACAGAGGAGAAGCTGGGGATTACTTAGAAGGGATGCTACAGTCTGGAGGTCCCAAGGTGGTAATTGCAGTGATGTATAACACACCACAGAACAGCAGGAGGCCAAGGCAAGAGTATGATGAGAGTAACAGAGCGATGATTGACACACTGGCAGAAGTGGCCAGAAGGGCTCGTGCGAGCAGGGCGAAGCTACTGAGCATGGGTGACTTCAACCATAAGGAAATTGATTGGGAGAACTTAGAGCCACATGGGGGCCAAGAAACGTGGAGGGCTAAGATGCTGGAGGTGGGACTGGAAAATCTCATGTACCAACACGTAAGGGACACTACCAGAGAGAGAAGAGAGGACGTACCAGCGAGACTGGACCTAGTATTCACCCTAAGTAGTGCAGATACTGAGGACATCACACATGAAAGCCCCCTTGGGGCCAGTGATCATATGGTTGTAAGTTTCGAATACATAGTAGAGTTACAAGTGGAGGGGGAAGCAGGAAGGGCTGCACGAATAAAGCCAAACTACAAGAAAGGTGACTATGTGGGCATGAGGAACTTCCTGCACGGAGTTCAGTGGGACAGAGAGCTGGCAGGGAAGTCAGAAGACGAGATGATGGAATATATGACAACAATTTGCAAGGAAGCTGAGGAGAAGTTCATACCCAAGGGTAACAGGAGAAGCGAAAAAGACAGGATGAGCCCATGGTTCACCAAAAGGTGCAGGGAAGCCAAAACCAAGTGTGCAAGAGAATGGAAGAGGTACAGAAAGCAAAGAACCCCGGAGAATAAGGAGAGCAGTCGTAGAGACAGAAATGAATATGCACAGATCAGAAGGGAGGCCCAAAGACAGTACGAGAATGACATAGCAGCGAAAGCCAAATCTGACCCAAAGCTGCTGTACAGCCACATCAGGAGGAGAACAACAGTCAAGGACCAGGTGATCAGGCTGAGGAAGGAAGGAGGGAAGGTCACAAGAAATGACCGTGAAGTGTGTGAGGAGCTCAACATGAGATTCAAAGAGGTGTTCACAGAGGAGATAGAAGGGCCTCCAGAAAGGAGGAGAGGTAGGGTACACCATCAAGTGCTGGACACAATACACACAACTGAGGAGGAAGTGAAGAGGCTACTAAGCGACCTAGATACCTCAAAGGCGATGGGGCCGGATAACATCTCTCCATGGGTCCTGAGAGAGGGAGCAGAGGAGCTATGTGTACCCCTAACAACGATCTTCAACACATCTATCGAAACAGGGCAACTACCTGAGGTATGGAAGACAGCAAATGTAGTTCCAATTTTTAAGAAAGGAGACAAGAACGTAGCACTAAACTACAGACCAGTGTCACTGACATGTATAGTATGCAAGGTCATGGAGAAGATAGTCAGGAGAAGAGTGGTTGAGCACCTAGAAAGGAATGAGCTTATCAATGATGGCCATCACGGTTTCAGGGACGGGAAATCCTGTGTCACAAACCTACTGGAGTTCTACGACAGGGTGACAGCAATAAGACAAGAGAGAGAGGAGTGGGTAGATTGCATATTCTTGGATTGCAAAAAGGCGTTTGACACAGTTCCACACACCAGATTAGTGCAGAAGCTGGAGGACCAGGCTGGGGTAACAGGGAAGGCACTACAATGGATCAGGGAATACCTATCAGGAAGACAGCAGCGAGTCATGGTACGTGGCGAGGTGTCAGAGTGGGCGCCGGTGACGAGCGGGGTTCCACAGGGGTCAGTCCTGGGACCAGTGCTGTTTCTGGTATTTGTGAACGACATGACGGAAGGAATAGACTCCGAAGTGTCTCTCTTTGCAGATGATGTGAAGTTGATGAGAAGAATTCAGTCGGACGAGGACCAGGCAGAACTACAAAGGGATCTGGACAGGCTGCAAGCCTGGTCCAGCAACTGGCTCCTGGAGTTCAACCCCACCAAGTGCAAAGTCATGAAGATTGGGGAAGGGCAAAGAAGACCGCAGACGGAGTACAGTCTAGGGGGCCAGAGACTGCAAACCTCAGTCAAGGAAAAAGATCTTGGGGTGAATATAACACCAGGAACATCTCCTGAGGCGCACATCAACCAAATAACTGCTGCAGCATACGGGCGCCTAGCAAACCTAAGAACAGCATTCCGACATCTTAATAAAGAATCGTTCAGGACCCTGTATACTGTGTACGTTAGGCCCATACTGGAGTATGCAGCACCAGTTTGGAACCCACACCTAGCCAAGCACGTGAAGAAGCTCGAGAAGGTGCAAAGGTTTGCAACAAGACTAGTCCCAGAGCTAAGGGGTATGTCCTACTAGGAGAGGTTAAGGGAAATCGACCTGACGACATTGGAGGACAGGAGAGATACGGGGGATATGATAACAACATATAAGATACTGAGAGGAATTGACAAAGTGGACAGAGACAGAATGTTCCAGAGATGGGACACAGCAACAAGGGGACACAGTTGGAAGTTGAAGACTCAGATGAATCACAGAGATGTTAGGAAGTATTTCTTCAGTTATAGAGTGGTCGGGAAGTGGAATAGTTTAGGAAGCGATGTAGTCGAGGCAGGTTCAATACATAGCTTTAAGCAGAGGTATGATAAAGCTCATGACGCAGGGAGAGTGACCCAGTAGCGGCAAGTGAAGAGGCGGGGCCAGGAGCTATGACTCGACCCCTGCAACCACAACTAGGTGAGCACAACTAGGTGAGTACACACACACACACAGGAGGAAGAGAAGAGGCTGCTAAGTGAACTAGATACCTCAAAAGCGATGGGACCAGACATCATCTCTCCATGGATCCTAAGAGAGGGAGCAGAACCGTTGTGTGTGCCACTAACAACAGTTTTCAAAACATCTATCAAAACAGGGAGACTACCTGAGTTGCAGAAGACAGCAAATGTTGTCCCAATATTCAAGAAATTAGACAAATAGGCTGCATTAAACTTCAGACCAGTGTCACTGACATGTATAGTATGCAAAGTCATGGAGAAGATTATCAGGAGAAGAGTGGTGGAAAACCTAGAAAGGAATGAGCATACAAACGATAACCAGCACGGTTTCAGGGAAGTGAAATCCTGTGTCACAAACATCCTGGAGTTTTACAACAAGGTGACAGAAGTAAGACAAGAAAGAAGGGGAGGGGGTGTACTGTAAGATGGCTTTCGGCACAGTTACACATAAAATATTGGTCCAAAAGCTAGAGGAGCAGGTAGAAATAACAGGTAAGGAGCTGCAATGGATCAGAGAATACCTGACAGGAAGGCAATAACGAGTCATGGTACGTGACTAGGTGACAGAGTGGGCGCCTGTGGCGAGCGGGTTCCACAGGGGTGAGTCCTAGGACCGGTGCTGTTTCTGGTATATGGGAATGGCATGACGGAAGGGATAGATTTAGAGGTGTCCCTGTTTGCAGACGATATGCAGCTAATGCGTAGATTTAAATCGGATGAGGATCAGGTAGGACTTCAAAGGGATCTGGACAGGCTGCAAGCCTGGTCCAGCGACTGACTCCTGGAGTTTAACCCCACCAAGTGCAAAGCCATGAAGATTAAAGAAGGTCAAAGATGACTGCAGACTGCAAGGAGGACAAAGACTGCAAACCTCACTCAAGGAAAAGGATCTTGGGATGAGTACAATACCGAGCACATCATCTGAGGTGCACATCAAGCAAATAACTGCTGAAGCATATGGGCGCCTGGCAAACCTATGAATATCTTTTCGACACCTGAGTATGGAATCGTTCAAGACTCTGTACACTATGTACGTCAGGCCCATATTGAAGTATTCAGCACTAATACGGAACCCACACTTGGTCAAACACGTCAAGAAATTAGAGAAGGTGCAAAGGTTTGCAACAAGACTAGTCTCGAAGTTAAGGGGTATGTCTTACGACGATAGGTTAAGGAAAATCAACCTGGTGACACTGGAGGAGAGGATGGATAGGTGGGTCATGATAACAACATATAAAATAGGACACACTACACATGCATGTACAAACATATATATATATATATATACTAACCCCTCTGGGTTTTCTTCTATTTTCTTCCTAGTTATTGTTCTTGTTTATCCATGGGGAAGTGGAACAGAATTCTTCCTTCGTAAGCTATGCGTGTCGAAGGAGGCGACTAAATGACGGGAGCTATGGGCTAGTAACCCTTTCTCCTGTATAAATTATTAAAAACAAGGAAAAGAAAAACTTTATAAAATTGGGATGTTCAAATGTGCGTGGATGTAGTGGGTATGATAAGAAGGAAATGATTGCAAATTTATGAATGAAAAGAAGTTGGATGTCCTAGCCCTAAGCGAAACAAGGCCTAAGGGGGTAGGAGAGTTTCAATGGAGAGAAATAAATGGGATTAAGTCAGGAGAATCTGAGAGAGTTAGAGCTAAGGAAGGGCTAGTAATAATGTTCAAGAATCAGTTATGGAGAGAGAAGAGTGAATATAAATGTATAAATTTAAGGATTATGTAGATTAAAATAAGGGTTGGATGTGAAAAGTGGGCCATAATAAGTGTGAATGCACCTGGAGAAGAGAGGAGTGTAGAAGAGAGAGAGAGAGAATTTGGGAGATGTTAAGCTAGTTTGTAGGAACTTTTGAGCCAAGTGAGAGAGTAATTGTGGTAGGGGACCTTAATGCTAAAGTAGGAGAAGCGTTTAGAGAGGGAGTGGTAGGTATATTTGGGGTGCCAGGTGTACAAGAAATGATAAAGGGCATAATGACAGTAGTTTTTTGGACTACGTATTGGTAGATAAAACATTGTTGGTTAGACTTCAGGATGTACATGTTTATAGAGGGGCCACAGATATATCAGATCACTTTTTAGTTGTAGCTACAGTGAGAGTAAAAGCTAGATGGGATACAAGGAGAATGGAAGCAGCAAGGAGAGGTGAAGGTTTATAAACTAAAGGAGGAGGCAGTTAGGGTAAGATATAAACAACTGTTGGACGACAGATGGGCTAGTGAGAGTATAGGCAATGGGGTAGAAGATGTATGGGGTAGGTTTAAGAATATAGTGTTAAAGTGTTCAGCAGAAGTTTGTGGTTACAGGAAAGTGGGTGAGGGAGGGAAGAAGAGCGATTGGTGGAATGATGAAGTAAAGAGAGTAGTAAGAGAGAAAAAGTTAGCATATGACAGGTTTTACAAAGTAGAAATGATGCAAGAAGGGAGGAGTATATGGAGAGAAAAAGAGAGGTTAAGAGAGTGGTGAAGCAATGTAAAAAGGGAGCAAATGAGAGGGTGGATGAGATGTTATCAACACATTTTGTTGAAAATAAGAAAAAGTTTTGGAGTCAGATTAATAAGCTGAGAAAGCCTAGGGAACGAATGAATTTGTTAGTTAAAAATAGGAGAGGAGAGTTATTAAATGGAGAGTTAGAGGTATCGGGAAGATGGAGGGAATGTTTTGAGGAATTGTTAAATGTTGATGAAGATAGGGAAGCTGTGATTTCGTGTACAGGGCAAGGAGGAATAACATCTTGTAGGAGTGAGGAAGAACCAGTTGTGAGTGTGGAGAAAGTGCGTGGGGCAGTGGGTAGAATGAAAAGGGGTAAGGCAGCTGGAATTGATGGGATGAAGATAGAAATGTTAAAAGCAGGTGGGGATATAGTTTTAGAGTGGTTAGTGTTTTTATTTAATAAATGTATGGAAGAGGGTAAGGTACCTAGGGATTGGCAGAGAGCATGCATAGTTCCTTTGTATAAAGGCAAAGGGGACAAAAGAGAGTGTAAAAATTATAGGGGAATAAGTCTGTTGGGTATACCTGGTAAAGTGTATGGTAGAGTTATTATTGAAAGAATTAGGAGTAATACGGAGAGCAGGATAGCAGATGAACAATGAGACTTTTGGAAGGGTAGGGGGTGTGTAGACCAAGTGTTTACAGTGAAAAATATAGGTGAACAGTATTTAGAAAAGGGTAAAGAGGTTTTTATGGCATTTATGGATTTGGAAAAGGCGTACGATAGAGTGGATAGGAGGTAATGTGGCAGATGTTGCAAATGTATGGAATAGGAGGTAGGTTATTGAAAACAGTGAAGAGTCTTTACGAGGATAGTGAGGCTGAGGTTAGAGTATGTAGGTGAGAGGGAGATTATTTCCCAGTAAAAGTAGGCCTTGGACAGGGATGTGTGATGTCACCATGGTTGTTCCACATATTTATAGATGACGTTATAAGAGGAGTGAATGCTCGGGTGTTTGCAAGAGGTGTGGGGATAAAAGATAAAGAATCTAACACAAATTGGGAGTTGTCACAGTTGCTCTTCGCTGATGACTCTGTGCTTTTGGGAGATTCTGAAGAGAAGTTGACAAGGTTGGGTGATGAGTTTGGTAGGGTATGTGAAAGAAGGAAATTAAAAGTGAATATAGGAAAGAGTAAGGTGATGAGGATAACAAAAAAATTAGGTAACGGAAGATTAGATATCAGCTTGGAGGGAGAGAGTATGGAGGAGGTGAATGTATTCAGATATTTAGGAGTGGACGTGTGAGCGGATAGGTCTATGAAAGATGAGGTAAATCATAGAATTAACGAGGGGAAAAAGGTGAGTGGTGCACTGAGGAGCTTGTGGAGACAGAGAACTTTATCCATGACAGCAAAGAGGAGAATGTATGAGAGTATAGTGATACCAACGCTCTTGTATGGGTGTGAGGAATGGGTTGTGAATGTTATAACAAGGAGAAGGCTGGAGGCAGTGGAGATGTCATGTCTGAGGGCAATGTGTGGTGTGAATATAATGCAGAGAATTCGTTGTTTGGAAATTAGGAGGAGGTGTGGGATTACCAAAACTATTATCCAGAGGGCTGAGGAGGGGTTATTGAGATGGTTTGGACATGTAGAGAGGATGGAACAAAATATAATGACTTCGAGAAGGCGGAGTAGGGGTCGGCCTAGGAAAGGTTGAAGGGAGGGGGTAAAGGAGGTTTTGTGTGTGAGGGGCTTGGACTTCCAGCAAACGTGCGTGAGCAAATGGAGACAAATGGGTTTTAGGACTTGACGTGCTGTTGGAGTGTAAGCAAGGTAACATTTATGAAGGGATTCAGGGAAACCGGCAGGCCGGACTTGAGTCCTGGAGATGAGAAGTACAGTGTCTGCACTCTGAAGGAGGGGTGTTAATGTGTAAGCAGGCCTCTGGCAAGACAGTGATGGAGTGAATGATGATGAAAGTTTTTCTTTTTTGGGCCACCCTGCCTTGGTGGGAAACGTCCGATGTTAATATAATAAAAAAAATGACAAGGTGGATAGTACAGAACGTTTCAGAGATGGAACACAGCAACAAGGGGTCACAACTGGAAGTTTAAAACTCAGATGAGTCACAGGGATGTTAGGAAGTATTTCTTCAGTCATAGAGTTGTCAGGAAGTGGAACACTCTGGAGAGTGATATAGTGGAGGCAGGATCTATACATAGGTTTAAGAAGAGATACGATGAAGCTTATGGAGCAGAGGGGAGAGAGTGGACCAAGTAGAGATCAGCGAAGAGGCGTGGCCAGAAGCTGTGACTCGACCCCTGCAATCACAAATAGGTGAGTACACACACACACAAATCACACACATCAACAATATACGAGTCTAGCTAAGATCAGTTTTTAGGAACATTAACGTGATGGATGAATGAACATGACTGCATAAACTTAGGACATCGTTACTAAATACGTATCTGTCCAAGAACCGAAACGTATTCAATAAAAATGTCCTAAGTGCATACACTTGTATTTACTCATCCATACTGTCAATGTTGTTAAAACTTGTACTCATACGACACAGGTTATACATACGATACAGGTTATACATACGACACAGGTTATACATACGACACAGGTTATACATACGACACAGGTCATACATACAACACAGGTCATACATACGACACAGGTCATACATACAACACAGGTCATACATACGACACAGGTGAGACCTGCCACAGAGTATACAGCACCCGCCTGGTCCTCCTCCCCCCCCCCACAACTGATTAAGCATGTAAAGAAAAAATAGAAAAGTCCAAATTTTCGCCGAGAAGATTTACTGATGAGGAGATGCAAGACGAAGTGAACTTGATCTTAGAGGATTTATCTACGAGGAGATGCAAGACGAAGTGAACTTGATCTTAGAGGATTTATCTACGAGGAGATGCAAGACGAAGTGAACTTGATCTTAGAGGATTTATCTACGAGGAGATGCAAGACGAAGTGAACTTGATCTTAGAGGATTTATCTACGAGGAGATGCAAGACGAAGTGAACTTGATCTTAGAGGATTTATCTACGAGGAGGTGCAAGACGAAGTGAACTTGATCTTAGAGGATTTATCTACGAGGAGATGCAAGACGAAGTGAACTTGATCTTAGAGGATTTATCTACGAGGAGATGCAAGACGAAGTGAACTTGATATTAGAAGATTTATCTACGAGGAGGTGCAAGACGAAGTGAGCTTGATCTTAGAGGATTTATCTACGAGGAGATGCAAGACGAAGTGAACTTGATCTTAGAGGATTTATCTACGAGGAGGTGCAAGACGAAGTGAACTTGATCTTAGAGGATTTATCTACGAGGAGGTGCAAGACGAAGTGAACTTGATCTTAGAGGATTTATCTACGAGGAGATGCAAGACGAAGTGAACTTGATCCTACAGGTATGAAAGATCAGGGAAACCATGATAACAACGTACGAGATACTCAGAGAACTAGATGGTATAACTAAACGGGCAAACTGGTTAAAAGATGGGGATCAGGAACCGGTGGCAGAAATATAAGTTAGAGCATCGGGGAGTTGTAAGGATGTTAGGAAAAACTTCTTCAGCATGAGGATGACTGGGCAATGTAATGAAATAGATCAGGAGATGATGGAATCATTCATCATGTGTTATTTAAAGAATCCTTACGACGGGGTCCACTAGCGAGGACACTTGTGAAGTCAGTAGAAGGAAGTTGAAAGACGGGACCAGGAGACGAGGTTCAACCCTCGTAGGTGATCACGTTCCCATACACACAGGCAGACACACACACACACGCACACACACACATACAAACACACACACACACACATACACACACACATACACACACACGCACACACACACATACACACACACGCACACACACACACACACACACACACACACACACAGTTTGACACAGTTCCACACAAGAGATTAGTGCAGAAGCTGGAAGACCAGGCAGGGGTAACAGGGAAGGCACTACAATGGATCAGGGAATACCTGTCAGGAAGACAGCAGCGAGTCATGGTACGTGGCGAGGTGTCAGAGTGGGCGCCGGTGACGAGTGGGGTTCCACAGGGGTCAGTCCTGGGACCAGTGCTGTTTCTGGTATTTGTGAACGACATGACGGAAGGAATAGACTCCGAAGTGTCCCTGTTTGCAGATGATGTGAAGTTGATGAGAAGAATTCAATCAGACGAGGACCAGGAAGAACTACAAAGGAATCTGGACAGGCTGCACGCCTGGTCCAGCAATTGGCTCCTGGAGTTCAACCCCACCAAGTGCAAAGTCATGAAGATTGGGGAAGGCAAAGAAGACCGCAGACGGAGTACAGTCTAGGGGGCCAGAGACTGCAAACCTCAATCAAGGAAAAAGATCTTGGGGTGAGTATAACACCAGGAACATCTCCTGAGGCGCACATCAACCAAACAACTGCTGCAGCATATGGGTGCCTAGCAAACCTAAGAACAGCATTCCGACATCTTAATAAGGAATTGTTCAGGACCATGTACACTGTGTACGTTAGGCCCATATTGGAGTATGTAGCACCAGTTTGGAACCCACACCTAGCCAAGCACGTAAGGAAACTAGAGAAAGTGCAAAGGTTTGCAACAAGACTAACCCCGGAACTAAGGGGTATGTCCTACGAGGAGAGGCTAAGGAAAATCGACCTGATGACACTAGAGGACAGGAGAGATAGGGGACACATGATAACGACATATAAAATACTGAGAGGAATCGACAAGGTGGACAGAGACAAAATGTTCCAGAGATGGGACACAGCAACAAGGGGTCACAGTTGAAAGTTGAAGACTCAGATGAATCACAGGGATGTTAGGAAGTATTTCTTCAGTCACAGAGTTGTCAGGAAGTGGAATAGTTAGGAAAGCGATGTAGTGGAGGCAGGATCCATACATAGCTTTAAGAAGAGGTATGATAAAGCTCATAGAGCAGGAAGAGTGACCCAGTAGCAGCCAGTGAAGAGGAGGGGCCAGGAGCTGTGACTCAACCCTTGCTACCACAACTAGGTGAGTACAACTAGGTGAGAACACACACATACACTACCAGAGAGAGAGGAGAGGACGAACCAGCAAGACTGGACCAAGTATTCACCTTAAGTAGTTCAGACATTGAGGACATCACATACCAAAGGCCCCTCGGAGCTAGTGATCACGTAGTCCTGAGCTTCGAATACATAGTAGAATTACAAGTGGAGAGGGAAGCAGGAAGAGCAGGACGAGAGAAGCCAAACTACAAAACGGGGGGACTACAACGGCATGAGGAATTTCCTCCACGAGATAAATGGGAAAGAGAACTGGCAGGAAAATCATTATTTCTGTTACCCATTATTTCTGTTACCCAAGGGCAACAGAAATAATGGGACGGCCAGGTCAAGCCCTTGGTTCACCCAAAGGTGTAGAGAGGCCAAAACTATGTGTGCTAGAGAATGGAAGAAGTACAGAAGACAAAGAACTCAAGAAAATAAGGAGATTAGTCAAAGAGAAAGAAACGAATATGCACAGTAGTTTTAAAGAAGTATTTGCAGTGGAAACAGAAAGGACTCTAGAAAGCCGGAGTGGTGGGGTACACCATCAAGTGTTGGAAATAATACACACAAGCAAGGAGGTGGTAAAGAGGCTGGTAAGTGAACAAGATACCTCTAAAGCGATGGGGCCGGACAACATCTCTCCATGGGTCCTGAGAGAGGGACCAGAAGTTCTGTGTGTGCCACTAACAATCTTCAACACATCTATGGAAACAGGGCGACTACCTGAGGTGTTGAAGACAGCAAATGTAGTCCCAGTTTTTAAGAAAGGTGACAGACACGCAGCATCAAACTACAGACCAGTGTCACTGACATGAATAGTATGCAAAATCATGGAGAAGATTATCAGGGGAAGAGTGGTGGAGCACCTAGAAAGGAAGGAACTTATTCACGACAATCAGCACTGTTTCAGGGAAGGGAAATCCTGTATCACAAACCTACTCGAGTTTTACGACAAGGTAACGCAGAAAGACAAGAGAGATAGAGAGGGGTGGGTAGATTGCATTTTCTTGGACTGTAAGAAGGCTTTCGGCACAGTTTCACACAAGAGATTAGTGCAAAAGCTGGAGGATCACGCAGGTATAACAGGGAAGACACTGCAATGGATCGGAGAATACCTGACAGGAAGGCAACAAAGAGTCAAGGTACGTGACGAGGTGTCAGAGTGGGCGCCTGTAACGAGCGGTGTTCCACAGGGGTCAGTCCTAGGACCGGTGCTGTTTCTGGTGTATGTGAATGACACGAAGGAAGGAATTGCCTCAGAAGTGTCTGTCTGCAGTTAATGTGAAAACAACTGGCTCCTGGAGCTTAACTCCACCAAGTGGAAAGTCATGAAGATCGGGGAAGGGCAAAGACGACCGCAGACAGAGTACAGTTTAGGGGGCCAAATCCTGCAAACCTCACTCAAGGAAAAGTATCTTAGGGAGAGTATAATACCGAGCACATCTCCTGAGGCTCATATCAACCAAATAACTGCTGCAGCATATGGGCGACTGGCAAACAACCTAAGAATAGCATTCCGACACCTCAGTAAGGAATCATTTCAAAACTCTGTACACCGTGTACGTGAGGCCCATATTAGAGTATGAAGCACCAGTGGAACCCACACCTGGTTAAGCACGTAGATTTAAGAGGTATGATAAGGCTCAGTGTAGGGAGAGAGTGACCTAGTAGCGACCAGTGAAGAGGCGGGGCCAGGAGCTATGACTCTATCCCTGCAACTAAAAATAGGTGAATTAAGTGAGTACACACACACACACACACTGGTGGCTAAAGCTCTCGCTTCACACGGCGAGGGCCTGGGTTCGATTCCCAGCCAGGGCAGAAACATTGGGCGTGTTTCTTTACACTTGTTGTCTATGTTCCCCATCAGTAAAATGGGTACCTGGGTGTTAGTCGACTGGTGTGAGTCGCATCCTAGGACACTGACCTAATCTGCCCGAAATGCTCAGCATAACAAGGGACTTTCTATATAGTAATATGTCACTGATGTCAGCTAGGCCTGTATACCATGTACATGTACTTGTAGTAAATAAAGATATTATTATTATTATTATTATTATTATTATTATTATTATTATTATTATTATTATTATTATTACACACACACACACACACACAGTATTATCTTCCTTTAATTAAACTTTCAACTTTAAATTTCAAATTCATTTTGGCGCTTTTGTGGAAGATTAATTTTCATTGAAAGGTGGAAACCCGAACAATGTTCACCAGTGAAGGAAAGTGAATAGTGCAACGGTGGTGAGAGTTGCAGGCGTTGTTCAAGTTGGGAGTCCTGCAACCAGGCACACTCTTCTTTCAACCTGATCTGTAGGTTACGAAAAGTCTCCCCCGTATTTCTGATCACATTCACCACCTGTAATATAGCCTGCAGTGTGGCTAGTAGATAGTATGTTGGTCTTGGTGAGGGTGGGTGTAATATAGCCTGCAGTGTGGCTAGTAGATAGTATGTTGGTCTTGGTGAGGGTGGGTGTAATATAGCCTGCAGTGTGGCTAGTAGATAGTATGTTGGTCTTGGTGAGGGTGGGTGTAATATAGCCTGCAGTGTGGCTAGTAGATAGTATGTTGGTCTTGGTGAGGGTGGGTGTAATATAGCCTGCAGTGTGGCTAGTAGATAGTATGTTGGTCTTGGTGAGGGTGGGTGTAATATAGCCTGCAGTGTACCTAGTAGATAGGATGAATCATCTGCCTAGTTTGTTCTCTAGTTCCGGCAAAGTGAAGTTTTATTACGCACTATCCCTGCAGTCTAGGATGATGTAATTATAGCGCCAGAAGTTATTTTCAAGAATGTTGTACTCTGATATTCTGGGCGGCAGATCCTGTAGACAAGTACCAACAAGGATCTATGGTAGTAGTGTTTCATGTCATTCTTACTTTCAATCTGAGGTGGCTCTCTTGTTTATTGAGAAGTACCTCAAAGAAAGGAACGCTGTCTTAAGCTTTCACTTCCAGGGAAAACTGAATGGATAGTTCCACATTTTTCAGGCTGTTCTTGAGGTTGTCTTTGTCTGAATCTGTTGGGTGGGGGTTATGAGAAGAATATCGTCCACATAGCAGAGCCATGTGACGTTTTGGGCATGATGTTAATGAGTCTTGCGGCTTACATTGATTCAATATACGGATTCGCCAGAGCGGCTCTGATTGGTGAGCTCATGGCCATGCCGGATGTTTGTCTGTGAAGTGAATTACTGAAAGAAAAACAAATGTACATTAAGAATTTAGTTTATTCGCGGTATCCTGGCAGGATAAAGGCAGGTCCTTGCTTGGCCTTAGTTTGTGGTGGTTCTCTGAGGAAGAGGGAAGTCTGAGGTCTGGTTGTTAGTGTAGATGTTCTTTATCTTGTTGAGTGGCGAAGATGAGAGTTGTTTACGTGTGAGGGAAAGTCTGTACCACAGTAAATGTTCAACAGTGAACGGACGCGAATCTATCACAGTATCATCTGAAAGTTATGAAATAGGAAATGAACGAAAAGAGAGAGAAAGAAAGATTAGAGATAATACCGAGGTGGGAACTTTTTTCTTTCTAACTCGGCTTTAGTTAGTTCTTGATCTAGCACTGCTAGATGACTGTTGCTACTACTATTGCTACCACTACTACTACTATTACTGTTACTACTACTACTATTACTACTACTGTTACTTCTACTACTATTACTACTTCTACTACTGCTGCTGATGTTGCTGCTACTACTAGTACTACTGCTACTCTTACTACTGTTGCTACTACTACTATTGATACTGCTACTACTACTGCTACGACTACTACAACCGCTACTAGTACTACCACTATTGCTACTACTACTACTGCTACGACTTCTACTACCGCAACTACTACTACTGCTGCTGCTTCTATTACTGCTGCTGCTGTTGTTGCTACTGCTACTACTGCTGTAAGGGATTAGAGTCTGTAGAGACTAGTACAAAGCTACTTAGCTTAGTGACGCCTCAACGTCCTCGCAGCCATCCCCGGGGAGCTCAACGTCCCCGGGGAGCTCCTTCTAGGAGCTCAATGTCCCCGGGGAGCTCCTTCTAGGAGCTCAACGTCCCCGGGGAGCTCCTTCTAGGAGCCGTGTGGGAAATTCAATTAATGAGTAAGTAATTGTCCCGAAGGAGCATGTATTTCATCATTTCATTGGTACATGATGCTGACTGGATAATTACTTACTTTTTTGGGCTCAATGGCCCGCGGATGATTGGGTGTGTAGATAAATCGAGACCTGACATGCCCTAATTATCTGCTGCGACCTAACCAGGTGCATGCCGATCTAGAGTTACCTGGGTTTTTGCATCTGACTCTCAAGTGTCACCCCAGTATCCGTTGTCTTGATTGAAGTAGTACTGTCTGACGGTGCACTGTTACACTACACTGGGATCAAGGTTAGTTTCTCGTGGTAATTTCACAACAGGTAGATAGTTACACTTCACTGAATAGTTCTACCGTGAGTCGTGAGAGTGTACAAGAGTCAAAAACAATGTTCCTTGTTTGATCATTGCGCGAGCGAAACATAAGTTTTCTGGTCATCTCCTAAAGGCAATCTGCCCTGCAGCGGGCATCGTCTTGGGGCACCGCCTCAAATCGCCTACTTCAGCATAATTTCCCTACTTGGTTGACATCGTCACAGTATCATTAAAATTATAGATTTCTTGACATGTATCGATCGACGAGAGTTCATTATTGTCCCAAATTGATAAACAGTTTCCTATACTTTTCCTGACACCATAAAGAGTCATATTCCTCACTTCATTATCAATCAACTAAAATGAACACTGGTGCAAAAGTAGGCGACGTGACTACACGCTGGTACACTCTGGTACACTCTGGTACACTCTGGTACACGCTGGTACACTCTCGTACACTCTGGTACACGCTGGTACACTCTGGTACACTCTGGTACACGCTGGTATATTCTGGTACACTCTGGTACACGCTGGTACACTCTCGTACACTCTGGTACACGCTGGTACACTCTGGTACACTCTGGTACACTCTGGTACACGCTGGTACATTCTGTTACACTCTGGTACACGCTGGTACACTCTGACACACTCTGGTACACGCTGGTACACTCTGGTACACTTTGGTACACTCTGGTACACGCTGGTACACTCTGGTACACTCTGGTACACGCTGGTACACTCTGGTACACTCTGGTACACTCTGGTACACGCTGGTACATTCTGGTACACTCTTGTACACGCTGGTACACTCTGGTACACTCTGGTACACTCTGGTACACTATGGTACACACTGGTACACTCTGGTACACTCTGGTACACGGTGGTACTCTCTGGTACTCTCTGGTACACTCTGGTACACGCTGGTACACTCTGGGACACGCTGGAACACGCTGGTACACTCTGGTACACGTTGGTGCACTCTGGTACACTCTGGTACACGATAGTACACTCTGGTACACGCTGGTACACTCTGGTACACTCTGGTACACTCTGGTACACTATGGTACACTCTGGTACACGCTGGTACACTCTGGTACACGCTGGTACATTCTGGTACACTCTGGTACACTATGGTACACGCTGGTACACTATGGTACACTCTGGTACACTATAGTACACGCTGGTACACTCTGGTACACGCTGGTACACTATGGTACACTATGGTACATTCTGGTACACTCTGTTACACGATGGTACACTCTGGTACACTCTGGTAATCTCTGGTACACGCTGGTACACTCTGGGACACGCTGGAACACGCTGGTACACTCTGGTACACTCTGGTACACGCTGGTGCACTCTGGTACACTCTGGTACATGATAGTACACTCTGGTACACGCTGGTACACTCTGGTACACTCTGGTACACTCTGGTACACTATGGTACACTCTGGTACACGCTGGTACACTCTGGTACACGCTGGTACATTCTGGTACACTCTGGTACACTATAGTACACGCTGGTACACTATGGTACACTCTGGTACACTATGGTACACGCTGGTACACTCTGGTACACGCTGGTACACTATGGTACACTATGGTACATTCTGGTACACTCTGTTACACGCTGGTACACTCTGGTACACTCTGGTAATCTCTGGTACACGCTAGTATACTCTGGGACACGCTGGAACACGCTGGTACACTCTGGTACACTCTGGTACACGCTGGTGCACTCTGGTACACTCTGGTACACGATAGTACACTCTGGTACACGCTGGTACACTCTGGTACACTCTGGTGCACTATGGTACACTCTGGTACACGCTGGTACACTCTGGTACACGCTGGTACATTCTGGTACACTTTGGTACACTATGGTACACGCTGGTACACTCTGGTACACGCTGGTACACTATGGTACACGCTGGTACACTCTGGTACACGCTGGTACACTCTGGTACACTATGGTACATTCTGGTACACTCTGTTACACGCTGGTACACTCTGGTACACTCTGGTAATCTCTGGTACACGCTGGTATACTCTGGGACACGCTGGAACACGCTGGTACACTCTGGTACACTCTGGTACACGCTGGTGCACTCTGGTACACTCTGGTACACGATAGTACACTCTGGTACACGCTGGTACACTCTGGTACACTCTGGTACACTATGGTACACTCTGGTACACGCTGGTACACTCTGGTACACGCTGGTACATTCTGGTACACTATGGTACACTATGGTACACGCTGGTACACTCTGGTACACGCTGGTACACTATGGTACACGCATCTGGTACACCTGGTACACCTGGTACACTATGGTACATTCTGGTACACTCTGTTACACGCTGGTACACTGACACTTGGTACACGCTGGTACACTCTGGTACACGCTGGTACACTCTGGTACACTCTGGTACATTCTGGTACACTCTGATACATTATGGTACACTCTGGTACACTCTGGTACACGCTCGTACACTATGGTACACTCTGGTTCACTCTGGTACACTCTGGTATACTATGGTACACTATGGTACACTCTGGTACACTTTGGTACACACTGGTACACTATAGTACACTCTGGTACACTCTGGTACACTATGGTACACTCTGGTACACGCTGGTACACTCTGGTACACGCTGGTACATTCTGTACACTCTGGTACACTTGGTACACTATGGTACATTCTGGTACACTCTGTTACACGCTGGTACACTTGGTACACCTGGTACACTCTGGTACACGCTGGTACACTACTGGTACACTTTGTCATCATTTCTGCTACACATCTGGCCACTGGACACGCGTCATGTGGTCCTTGTACACTCTGTACATCTGGTACACTGGTACACTCTGGTACATATGGTACACTCTGGTACACTAGTGGTACACTATGTAGGTACACTCTGGTACACCTGGTACACTATGGTACACTATGGTCATGGTACACTCTGGTACACTCTGGTACACTATGGTACACTCTGGTACACTCTGGTACACTCTGGTACACCTGGTACACTCTGGTACACTATGGTACACTCTGGTACACTCTGGTACACTTGGTACACGTCTCTGGTCACTCTGGTACACTCTGGTACACTGGTACACTCTGGTACACGCTGGTACACTCTGGTACACTCTGGTACACTTCTGGACTTACTATGGTACACTTCTGACACTTGTACACTCTGGTACACTGGTACATTCTGGTACACTCTGGTACACTCATGTACACTCTGGTACACTATGGTACACTCTGGTACACTTGGTACACTCTGGTACACTCTGGTACACTCTGGTACACTATGGTACACTATGGTACATTCTGGTACACTCTGTTACACGTGGTACACTCTGGTACACTCTGGTACATCTCTGGTACACGCTGGTACACTCTGGTACACGCTTGGAACACTCTGGTACACTCTGGTACACTCTGGTACACGCTGGTGCACTCTGTACACCTGGCACACGATAGTACACTCTGGTACACTTGGTACACTCTGGTACACTCTGGTCACTATGGTACACTCTGGTACATTGCTGGTACACTCTGGTACACGCTGGTACATTCTGGTACACTTTGGTACACTATGGTACACGCTGGTACACTCTGGTACACGCTGGTACACTATGGTACACGCTGGTACACTCTGGTACACGCTGGTACACTATGGTACATTCTGGTACACTCTGTTACACGCTGGTACACTCTGGTACACTCTGGTACACTCTGGTACACGCTGGTACACTCTGGTACACGCTGGTACACTCTGGTACACTCTGGTACATTCTGGTACACTCTGGTACATTATGGTACACTCTGGTACACTCTGGTACACGCTCGTACACTATGGTACACTCTGGTTCACTCTGGTACACTCTGGTACACTATGGTACACTATAGTACACTCTGGTACACTTTGGTACACACTGGTACACTATAGTACACTCTGGTACACTCTGGTACACTCTGGTACACTATGGTACACTCTGGTACACGCTGGTACACTCTGGTACACGCTGGTACATTCTAGTACACTCTGGTACACTATGGTACACTATGGTACATTCTGGTACACTCTGTTACACGCTGGTACACTCTGATACACTCTGGTACACTCTGGTACACGCTGGTACACTCTGGTACACGCTGGTACACTCTGGTACACATTTGTTCATTTTATTTCTTTGCTCTTTTTTACACATGCACTTGCCCACATACATGCACACGCACACACGCATGCACTGCGTGGTTCCTTAGTTACGACTCTGGTACACTCTGGTACATTCTGGTACACTCTGGTACATTATGGTACACTCTGGTACACTCTGGTACACGCTGGTACACTATGGTACACTCTGGTTCACTCTGGTACACTCTGGTACACTATGGTACACTATGGTACAGTATGGTACACTCTGGTACACTTTGGTACACTATGGTACACTCTGGTACACTCTGGTACACTATGGTACACTCTGATACACTCTGGTACACTATGATACACTCTGGTACTCTCTGGTACACTATGGTACACTCTGGTACACTTTGGTACACGCTGGTACACTATGGTACACTCTGGTACACTCTGCTACACTCTGGTACACTCTGGTACACTCTGGTACACTATGGTACACTCTGATACTCTGATACACTCTTGTACACTATGGTACACTCTGGTACACTATGATACACTCTGGTACACTATGATACACTCTGGTACACTATGGTACACTCTGATACACTCTGGTACACTCTGATACACTATGGTACACTCTGGTACACTCTGGTGCACTCTGGTAAACTCTGGTACACTATTGTACACTCCGGTACACTATGGTACACTCCGGTACACTATGGTACAATATGGTACACTATGGTACACTCTGGTACACTATGGTACACTTCGGTACACTATGGTACACTATGGTACAATATGGTACACTATTATACACTCTGGTAATGCACATGGATTCAATTACTGATCATGCGGAAGCAAGACGCCATTTGCCCCTTCTGAGAGAGTCGAGTCCCTCAGGGGGCTGAAAGGGGACGCCATTTGCCCCTTCTGAGAGGGTTGAGTCCCTCAGGGGGCTGAAAGGGGATGTTATTTGCCCCTTCTGAGAGGGTTGAGTCCCTCAGGGGGCTGAAAGGGGACGCCATTTGCCCCTTCTGAGAGGGTTGAGTCCCTCAGGGGGCTGAAAGGGGACGCCATTTGCCCCTTCTGAGAGGGTTGATTCGATCAGGGGGCTGAAAGTGGCTGATGCCCTCCTTTCTGGAGAAATTTTCTCCACAACTACTTCTAATATAACTACTACAACTTCTACTACTACTCCTACCACTGCTACTACTACTACTACTACTACTACTACTACTACTACTACTACTACTACTACTACTACTACTACTACTACTGCTGACTGCTACTACTACTCTACTACTACTACTACTACTCTACTCGCTCACTACTGCTGCTACTACAACTGCTACTACTACTACTGCTACTACTACTGCTGCTACTACTACTGCTACTACTACTACTGCTACTACAACTGCTACTACTACTACTACTACTGCTACTACTACTGCTGCTACTACAACTGCTACAACTATTGCTACTACTACGGCTACTACTACCACTACTGCTACTACTACTGCTATTACTACTACAACTGCTACTACTACTACTACTTTTACTTCTACTACTGCTACTATTACTGTTACTAATACTACTACTGCTACTACAATTGACACAGCTACTACATTTAAAATTACTACTATTACTATTGCTACTACTATTGCTACTCCTACTACTACTACTGTTACTACTACTACTACTACTGTTGCTACTACTACTAATACTACTGCTACCATTACTACTACTACTGCTACTGCTATTACGAATACAACTGCTACTACTACTACTACTGTTACTAATATTATTGCTACTACTACTGCTACTACTATTACTACTAATACTGCTGCTACTACTACTATCAAACCCACTTCCATTTGTCCCCCGTCCTCGCTTTTCCCGACCAGTTGTGTCGTCTTCTCTCCTTCTCAGTTGTGAGACTCCATAATGGCTCAGGACCGAGATGTCCTCTAAATTTTCCCCCTCTAAGTGTTGATTATACGTAAATTGTTCCAGCCATTTTATTGCGACACTAATTTTAATCTCCAAGTCATTAAAAAAAAGCACGAGAAAACAAAAGAGGTTTCCTGACGGTGTAATGAAAGGAGTTATGCCTTTCAGATTAATTAATTTTAATACTAAACGGCAACCTAATCCCTACAGAGGATTAAATAGCCTTCATGTCAACACTGTGCAGGAAAGAGGATCCAGGGAGCACTTTAGAAGATTCGAAGGCAGTGTAAAGTTTCCACGAGGGATATAGAGAATGCATGAAGGAGCATCGTCCATAGAGAATCCAAAATGAAGTGGAAAGCATCCAAGAGGCATTATAGAGGATCCAAGAATCTGAATAAAGAATCCAGAAGGTTGTATAGAGGATCTAAGACACTATATACATGATCCAAGAGGCAGTATATAGTATCCATGAAGTACTATTATGAATCGAGACAGTATAAACATTCAAAAAGCAATAAAAATGATTCAAGATGGAATACGGAAAATCGAAGAGGCAGTATAAAGTATCAAAGATTTAATATATAAGGTCGAAAAGACAGCACAGATGATCGAAGAGGTACTATAGAGGATTAAATATGTACTATAAGGAATCACAGGAAAAATATAGAATATTCAAATGACAGTATAGAGTATTCGAAAAGCAATTTAAAAAAATCAGTGTCAAAAGAGAGGATCTAAGAGCAGTATACCACAAGCGGGACACAGTAAAAGGGATCCAAGAGGCGGTAAATAGGAATCAAGAGTTTTATGGAGTATTCAGTTATCCTGTAAGTGTGTTAGTGTGCTAGAGTGTGATGTAGTGTTAGTGTGCTAGAGTGTGATGTAGTGTTAGTGTGCTAGAGTGTGATGTAGTGTTAGTGTGCTAGAGTGTGATGTAGTACGTTAGCGTGCTACAGTGTAAGGTAGTGTGTTAGTGTGTTAGAGTGTGAGGTAGTGTGTTAGCGTGCTACAGTGTAAGGTAGTGTGTTAGCGTGCTAGAGTGTGAGGTAGTGTGTTAGCGTGCTACAGTGTGAGGTAGTGTGTTAGCGTGCTACAGTGTAAGGTAGTGTGTTAGCGTGCTAGAGTGTAAGGTAGTGTGTTAGCGTGCTAGAGTGTGAGGTAGTGTGTTAGCGTGCTACAGTGTAAAGTAATGTGTTAGCGTGCTACAGTGTAATGTAGTGTGTTAGCGTGCTAGAGTGTGAGGTAGTGTGTTAGCGTGCTACAGTGTAAAGTAATGTGTTAGCGTGCTACAGTGTAAAGTAATGTGTTAGTGTGCTACAGTGTAAGGTAGTGTGTTAGCGTGCTACAGTGTAAGGTAGTGTGTTAGCGTGCTACAGTGTAAGGTAGTGTGTTAGCGTGCTACAGTGTAAAGTAATGTGTTAGCGTGCTACAGTGTAATGTAGTGTGTTAGTGTGCTAGAGTGTGAGGTAGTGTGTTAGCGTGCTAGAGTGTGAGGAAGTGTGTTAGTGTGCTACAGTGTGAGGTAGTGTGTTAGTGTGCTAGAGTGTGAGGTAGTGTGTTAGCGTGCTACAGTGTGAGGTAGTGTGTTAGCGTGCTACAGTGTGAGGTAGTGTGTTAGCGTGCTACAGTGTAAGGTAGTGTGTTAGCGTGCTAGAGTGTGAGGTAGAGAGATAGCGTGCTAGAGTGTGAGGTAGTGTGTTAGCGTGCTAGAGTGTAAGGCAGTGTGTTAGCGTGCTACAGTGTAAGGTAGTGTGTTAGCGTGCTAGAGTGTAAGATAGTGTGTTAGCGTGCTAGAGTGTAAGATAGTGTGTTAGCGTGCTAGAGTGTAATGTAGTGTGTTAGTGTGCTAGAGTGTGAGGTAGTGTGCTAGCGTGCTAGAGTGTAAGGCAGTGTGTTAGCGTGCTACAGTGTAAGGTAGTGTGTTAGCGTGCTACAGTGTAAGGTAGTGTGTTAGCGTGCTACAGTGTAAGGCAGTGTGTTAGCGTGCTACAGTGTAAGGTAGTGTGTTAGCGTGCTACAGTGTAAGGTAGTGTGTTAGCGTGCTAGAGTGTGAGGTAGTGTGTTAGCGTGCTACAGTGTGAGTTAGTGTGCTACAGTGTAAGGTAGTGTGTTAGCGTGCTAGAGTGTGAGGTAGTGTGTTAGCGTGCTACAGTGTGAGGTAGTGTGTTAGCGTGCTACAGTGTGAGTTAGTGTGCTACAGTGTAAGGTAGTGTGTTAGCGTGCTAGAGTGTAAGGTAGTGTGTTAGCGTGCTACAGTGTAAGGTAGTGTGTTAGCGTGCTAGAGTGTGAGGTAGTGTGTTAGCGTGCTACAGTGTGAGGTAGTGTGTTAGCGTGCTACAGTGTGAGGTAGTGTGTTAGCGTGCTACAGTGTGAGTTAGTGTGCTACAGTGTAAGGTAGTGTGTTAGCGTGCTAGAGTGTGAGGTAGTGTGTTAGCGTGCTACAGTGTGAGTTAGTGTGCTACAGTGTAAGGTAGTGTGTTAGCGTGCTACAGTGTGAGTTAGTGTGCTAGAGTGTGAGGTAGTGTGCTAGCGTGCTAGAGTGTAAGGCAGTGTGTTAGCGTGCTACAGTGTAAGGTAGTGTGTTAGCGTGCTACAGTGTAAGGTAGTGTGTTAGCGTGCTACAGTGTAAGGTAGTGTGTTAGTGTGCTAGAGTGTGAGGTAGTGTGTTAGCGTGCTAGAGTGTGAGGTAGTGTGTTAGCGTGCTACAGTGTAAGGTAGTGTGTTAGCGTGCTAGAGTGTGAGGCAGTGTGTTAGCGTGCTACAGTGTAAGGTAGTGTGTTAGCGTGCTAGACTGTGAGGTAGTGTGTTAGCGTGCTACAGTGTAAGGCAGTGTGTTAGCGTGCTACAGTGTAAGGTAGTGTGTTAGCGTGCTAGAGTGTAAGGTAGTGTGTTAGCGTGCTACAGTGTAAGGTAGTGTGTTAGCGTGCTAGACTGTGAGGTAGTGTGTTAGCGTGCTACAGTGTAAGGCAGTGTGTTAGCGTGCTAGACTGTGAGGTAGTGTGTTAGCGTGCTACAGTGTAAGGTAGTGTGTTAGTGTGCTACAGTGTAAGGTAGTGTGTTAGCGTGCTACAGTGTAAGGTAGTGTGTTAGTGTGCTAGAGTGTAAGGTAGTGTGTTAGCGTGCTAGAGTGTGAGGTAGTGTATTAGCGTGCTAGAGTGTGAGGTAGTGTGTTAGCGTGCTAGAGTGTAAGGTAGTGTGTTAGTGTGTTACAGTGTAAGGTAGTGTGTTAGCGTGCTAGAGTGTAACGTAATGTGTTAGTGTGCTAGAGTGTGAGGTAGTGTGTTAATGTGCTAGAGTGAGAGGTAGTGTGCTAGAGTGTGAGGTAGTGTGTTAGTGTGCTATAGTGTAAGGTAGTGTCTTAGTGTGCTAGAGTGTGAGGTAGTGTGTTAGTGTGCTAGAGTGTAAGGTAGTGTCTTAGTGTGCTAGAGTGTGAGGTAGTGTGTTAGCGTGCTGGAGTGTGAGGTAGTGTGATAGTGTGCTAGAGTGTGAGGTAATGTGTTAGCGTGCTAGAGTGTGAGGTAGTGTGTTAGAGTGCTCGGATTCTCTATTCCTTCTACAACATTGTCAGCTCCTGAGGAAGTGTTGGCTGCAGCACGAAATGCCTAAAACTATCATTCAACTCCCCCTGTGGTTGTTTTACAAAGCTTCCTAACTAAACCACGCTTGTTTATCCTGTGTGTCTAGTACTGTCTCACCCGAGCCTTCACAAGATGTTTGAACTATCTCAAGGTCTCTCGTGTATTTAGTCGCATCCATCTCTAAGTCAGTTCATCGTCAGAACTTTTTGTCGCAGACTCTCCAGGAAGTCTGTTCACGCTCTTTTATAATCATGGTGGTGCAATAAACCCTTGGGGCATTTTCAACAGTTGAAGAATGGGAGATAATCACTGAAGTACATGGGCAAGACACAGGAGGACTTGTAATTTCCCACCAAGGCTGTCTGCTGAGAAGGTCCATCTGTTTGCTTCTGTCTACATTAAGAACTCTCTTGTATTATATATAAATGTGAGACAAGCTTAAGAAAGCAAAAGGTTCCCTCCCTACCCTTCACTCCCTCCTGCCACTGCCAGCGTAAAATAAAATGAGAAAATGTACTATACTGCACTGAGAAGCTAACCTTGGCACTTACAGGAGAGACTGGCCAGCACCTATGTCTGTTAAATTAGTACAACTTCTTTTTTATTTCTCGTGTAACTCAACTGTCACTCACAGAACTGTGTGTACCAGTGTTACTCAACTGTCACTCACAGAACTGTATGAAGCAGTAGTTCTACTGGTCATTATCGCCCGTTCTGCAAATGCTATCATAATCTTCTACTTTATAACTACTACTGTTATTGACTCAGATTCCTCGCTGGTCGTCCTCAAGCAGCCACTCTACACACATCAGGAATCCGTGCGCATTTTAGTGAGGGTTTAGTGATTATTTTAGTGAGATAATGAGTGTCCTGGGCAACATCTCGCTCCTGTCCTCCCCCATCATACCATATATCTTGCTGCTCATTGCAACATATTAGGTCCTGAAGGTTCTTTCAACGCCTCTCACTAGAGCACAATGTATTTAATTGAATCTTATACTTGCAAAAGTGCTTGTTCAGTTGGTTCTTGAAAGACTGTATTGTCTTGGCGCTTGCAACATTAACGGTGGTTTATTCCACTCTGCTATAATTCTCTCCCCCTCCCCCTCCCCCCAAAAAAAAATACATACGTTGGTGTTGCATCTCCCGCCTTCGCAATTTTTTTCAGTTTCGAGTCATGGACTTTTTCAGAACTTTAAATAGTATTTTCGTGTAAGAGTGTGCACAGGCCATTCACTGTCCTGAGAGAAAAAAGTTGAGTGCTTTGAGTCTTTTCCTAAAGTTTATTACTGAGTGATGGTACGAACTTGGTAGTTCGTTTCTAAACTCTCCAGCATAACTTTACTTTGCACGTAGTAAATTTAGAGACAAAAATTGGACAGCATGACTCACGAAATCGTAATGACACGACGGTCTGGAGTTTTGAGACTCTGTGACCGCGGGTTTGAACCCCACCCGTGGTATGGTTTATTGGACAGCATATTCAACTGAAAATGTGATCAACGAGGAGCATCAGCGAGAGTCAGTATGTTGTCTAGTGTTTTGTGTTTGAAGTTTCTAGCTATGAAACCTAACATTCTGGAAGCTTCGTTGCTTTAAATAGGTATTTCCTGAGCTCTCAAAGATATTTTTCATGTCTTGCATCTGATAGTTTATTGCTAAACATTACAAAGTATTTTTTGAGATTGTTAAGCCCTAAATACATTACTTTTCACTCGTCTACGTTAAAATTCACCATCTACATCTCGACTACATACACCGTCAACCTGGTCACAGCACTATGAATATTCAATTAATCAGCTTTGGATGCTGCAGTTTGTACATATTTAGCATCATCTGCAAATTTTTCTATGTTGGATATTAGTCTTACGTTCAGGTTATTTATATACATTGTGAAGAGGATTGTACCAAGTACACTCTTTACGGCAAGATACTCAGACACCTCTCTGATGAGTACCACTCTGTTGAGTACCACTCTGTTGAGCACCACTCTGTTGAGTAATACTCTGTTGAGTACCACTCTGTTGAGTACCACTCTGTTGAGTACCACTCTGTTGAGTAATACTCTGTTGAGTACCACTCTGTTGAGTAATACTCTGTTGAGTACCACTCTGTTGAGTACCACTCTGTTGAGCACCACTCTGTTGAGTAATACTCTGTTGAGTACCACTCTGTTGAGTAATACTCTGTTGAGTACCACTCTGTTGAGTACCACTCTGTTGAGTACCACTCTGTTGAGTAATACTCTGTTGAGTACCACTCTGTTGAGTACCACTCTGTTGAGTAATGCTCTGTTGAATACCACTGTTGAGTACCACTCTGTTTCCTGTCTGTGAGCCACTCATAAATCCAGATAACTGTAGCACTTTCTCAGCATTTCTTGCTTTCTCTCTGCAATCATAAGTAGTTAATATCGCCTTTGGGGTTAAAAAATAATATTTATAATATGTATTACGTTTCCCTATGCATTACGTTTTTTTGCCCGTGGTCTCAAATAGTTGTCACGTAATCAAGCCTGCTTTTATTTCATCCTTTTTCATATCACGTTTGATCCGAGAAAGTGCAGCTCCACTCCCCTGGATGAAGAGCCATTCGACAATATGAAAGCACCCTTCCTGAAGGGCGCTCAGTCTCACCCCTTCCTCTAGCAGCCGGCCCTACCATCCACTCTCACATACAACATCATTTCCCATTTTTGGTGTTTGAGGAAGCGGGTATTGTTGGCGTGGAGCTCCGCTGCAGGTGACAACTTGTGCACATTGTTACAGAGACTGGTGGTCACATAGTTTGTGCCTTTGATCTGTTACATCAATAGTTTGATCCATAGAGGCAGGAGACCCGCGTGGTGTGACTCAACTATAGTCACTGGCATGGTGTGACTGAACTATAGTCACTGGCATGGTATGACTGAACTATAGTTACTGGCATGGTGTGACTGCACTATAGTCACTGGCATGGTGTAACTACACTATAGTCACTGGCATGGTGTATTTGAACTATAGTCACTGGCATGGTGTGACTGCACTATAGTTACTGGCATGGTGTGACTGAACTATAGTTACTGGCATGGTGTGACTGAACTATAGTTACTGGCATGGTGTGACTGAACTATAGTTACTGGCATAGTGTGACTGAACTATAGTTACTGGCATGGTGTGACTGAACTATAGTTACTGGCATGGTGTGACTGAACTATAGTTACTGGCATTGTGTGACTGAACTATAGTCGCTGGCATGGTGTGACTGCACTATAGTTACTGGCATGGTGTGACTGAACTATAGTTACTGGCATGGTGTGACTGAACTATAGTTACTGGCATAGTGTGACTGAACTATAGTTACTGGCATGGTGTGACTGAACTATAGTTACTGGCATGGTGTGACTGAACTATAGTTACTGGCATGGTGTGACTGAACTATAGTCACTGGCATTATGTGACTGAACTATAGTTACTGGCATGGTGTGACTGAACTATAGTTGCTGGCATGGTGTAACTTAACTATAGTTGTTGGCATGGTGTAACTGAACAATAGACGCTGGCATGGTGTAACTGAACTATAGTTGCTGGCATGGTGTGACTGAACTATAGTCACTGGCATGGTGTAACTGAACTATAGTCACTGGCATGGTGTAACTGAACTATAGTCACTGGCATGGTGTAACTGAACTATAGTTGCTGGCATGGTGTAACTGAACTATAGTTGCTGGCATGGTGTAACTGAACTATAGTTGCTGGCATGGTGTAACTGAACAATAGACGCTGGCATGGTGTAACTGAACTATAGTTGCTGGCATGGTGTAACTGAACTATAGTCACTGGCATGGTGTAACTGAACAATAGACGCTGGCATCGTGTAACTGAACTATAGTTGCTGGCATAGTGTAACTGAACTATAGTCACTGGCATGGTGTAACTGAACTATAGTTGCTGGCATGGTGTAACTGAACTGTGGTCACTGGCATTGCGTAACTGAACTATAGTTGCTGGCATGGTGTGACTGAACTATAGTTGCTGGCATGGTGTAACTGAACTATAGTCACTGGCATGGTGTAACTGAACTATAGTTGCTGGCATGGTGTAACTGAACTATAGTTACTGGCATGGTGTAACTGAACTATAGTCACTGGCATGGTGTAACTGAACTATAGTTGCTGGCATGGTGTAACTGAACTATAGTTGCTGGCATAGTGTGACTGAACTAAAGTCACTGGCATGGTGAAACTAAACTATAGTTGCTGGCATGGTGTAACTGAACTATAGTTGCTGGCATGGTGTGACTGAACTATAGATGCTGGCATGGTGTGTCTGAACTATAGTTGCTGGCATGGTGTAACTGAACTATAGTTGCTGGCATAGTGTAACTGAACTATAGTCACTAGCATTGTGTAACTGAACTATAGTTGCTGGTATGGTGTGACTGAACTATAGTTGCTGGCATTGTGTGACTGAACTATAGTCACTACCATAGTGTGACTGCACTATAGTCGCTGGCATGGTGTAACTGCACTATAGTCACTGGATTGGTGTGACTGAACTATAGTCACTGGCATGGTGTGAATGAACTATGGTCACTGGCACGGTGTGACTGCACTATAGTCACTGGCATAGTGTAACTGAACTATAGTCACTGGCATTGCATAAATGAACTATAGTCACTGTCATGGTGTGACTGCACTATAGTCACTGACATGGTGTAACTAAACTATAGTCACTGGCATGGTGTGACTGAACTATAGTCACTAGCATGGTGTAACTGCACTATAGTCACTGGCATGGTTTGACTGTACTATAGTCACTGGCATGGTGTAACTGAACTATAGTCACTGGTATGGTGTGACTGCACTATAGTCACTGGCATGGTGTGACTGCACTATAGACACTGGCATGGTGTAACTGAACTATGGTCACTGGCATGGTGTAACTGAACTATAGTCACCGGCATGTTGTGACTGAACTATAGTCACTGGCATGGTGTGACAGAACTATAGTCACTGGCATGATGTGACTGCACTATAGTGACTGGCATGGTGTAACTGCACTATAGTCAATAGCATGGTGTGACTGCACTATAGTCACTAGCATGGTGTAACTGAACTATAGTCACTGGCATGGTCTAACTGAACTATAGTCACTGTCATGGTGTAACTGAACTATTGTCACTGGCATGGTGTAACTGAACTATAGTTGCTGGCATGGTGTGACTGCACTATAGTCACTGGCATGGTGTAACTGCACTATAGTCACTGGCATGGTGTAACTGCACTATAGTCACTGGCATGGTGTGACTGAACTATAGTCACTGGCATGGTGTAACTGAACTATAGTCACTGGCATGGTGTGACTGAACTATAGTCACTGGCATGGTGTAACTGCACTATAGTCACTGGCATGGTGTAACTGAACTATAGACGCTGTCTCAATCCCCTCCCATTTCAATATGTCCCCCTAAAAGCTATTTTACCTGCACACGCACACGTTCCTCATATAACGACTGTGCCCATCCCACCACTTAAACCCCGAACCCTGCCATTCATGAATCTACAACCCCAGGGGAAACTATTGCGGCCCTCCAACTAATGCTAAAACCCCAGCCTCCTTTCCCCCCCATTTAGTGATGAAATCCCCCCATAGCCCTGTCCCTAATTGATCGCCCGGGAAACCCATACTGTCCTCATCTATCACCCGCCTACCCAAATCTTCAGAATTCCCAATATTTTTAGATTTATAATCACAGACATTAGGTAACACCTATAATCGGTAATGCAACACACGGGCTCCTTCGGACCAGCACTCACCTGTCCGCTGTATGTCCCCCAATACCTCTTTTTATGCTTCATTTCATTAAACAAAACTACCAAAAAACCCCCTTTAACACTCCCCCAATTTTTCACATAAAACTCACAAGGAAACCATCTAAACCTGGGGATTGCCCCTGCACATGCCCATTACAGCCCTCCATACTTCCTCCTTGTATAATCCCCAAATTCCCCTTATATTGCCAACCAACCGTACTCCCCCCCCAATAAAGTCTGCCAAGATCCTCCCTCGACTACCAAAAGACAATATATCCACTTCCCTCCTCGTCCAACATCTGACCCTCCCCCGGGCCGTCCCGTGTCCTTCCCCACCACAATTCATTGTGCTCATAGCTCTTCTTATGTCACGGGGCCAGGAGACGGCCTATTCCCACATCACCCTCCCAATCCCCACCACCTGCCCATCAAAAAGCATATTTTGATGTCCCTGATCTGCTCAAACCTCAATTATTTATACTGGATAGGTTCCTAACCCCTACATGACAATCCTTTAACTGCCCTTCCAAATACCTCTTGCAACCCATACGATAACCTGCCTTCTCCTCCCACACCCAACATAAAACTCCTTAATACATACCTAGCCACTGTATCCCACCAAGAATCACATCTCCCTGCTTCAATCCCCCCACAAATTTTTCCCACAACTCTGCAAAAAACCCTTCCCCATTTAAGCAAACCCACATTCAACTTCCATCACTTCCATATGTCTTGAAACCCATCCCACGCCAAATTCACTAATACCCCACGATGATCCGAGAATGCCATGTCCACAGTTTCCAAATCTCTGCACTCAACCGCTGAGCCTGCATATATTTTCTAACCGTATCCATTCCTCACACAAGTATTCATCACCCCTTACATCTTGCAAATCTCTACCTATAGAGCAGGTCTCCCTAATGATCTCATAACATGCCTCGCTCCCGTGGCTCCACATCCCACCGACTAGTCACCCAGTCCCCACCCACACCGACACCACCGCATCGACCGCAGGTGATACACTAACTCATCCCTCACAAACCTACTTTTAACTCTATCACTCCCTCTGCTGGCCCACTATAAACTCATAAACCCTACACATTCCCTACCCCATAAGCCCTCAACTCGAACAATCCTACCATCCCTGCCTCACTTCCCAATGGCTCACAACAAACGGGCTGGTTTCCCGAATCAAACAGCTGCTCCTTTCAACCTACATGTATACCCAACATACACGACATACCCTGCCATGACCAACTCACCACCATCTTATAATTGTGCTCCTGTAATAAGCCACATCCACCTGATAGCTCCCAAAACCCCTAACCAATCCTCTTCCCGCACATTACACAAACTATTAACATTGGGACCGTTAGACACCGGAATAAGACAAAGGTGGTTTTCCTTGATACCCTTTTGTGACACATTTTTACCACTTGGAATGCCCTTGGCATTCCTCACAGGCCTTGTCCTTTAGGCCCCCCACCTCATGTACCACAGTTGCCCACAGCTTGCCAGGTGTTAGCACATCCTCTGGATCCGACATTACAGCTGCTCGTTTCCTCGACCCTAGGTCCACCTGCATGTCAGCCACATGCCCCTCCTCCACATGAACATCCACTCCACAACTCATGTCTGTATGAACTTTCGCCCATGGCCCCTCTTTACCCACTCGCCTGGAACGCACTCCACTGCTGCAAAGCCCTTGACTCAGACCCAAAGCCCCGCGTCCACGCCCTCCTCCATCATACTGATGATGTCCTCCACCAAGGACGTGTGGATTCTGCCGTCTCCTTCCACCCTCAGCAACGCCGCTGCCGCCCACAGCGGACGCCCACTCATGGCAGGCGCTGCAGCGTGCACAGGCCGACACTTGCAAGTCTCTCTCCTGCCCTCCCACCCCCTTCCCCGCTCGGCTTCCCTATTCGCCTCCCTCAGGACTACAGTCATCCTAAGCTGCGTAGTCCACTGCTGCCTGCTATGCTGGTAAGGAGCACCTCTGGCCTCCTGCCTAAGGTCACACAGGGCCGCCATGTGTCCATATCCCCGACATAGGCTTACTACACGTCCGTTGTTTGCCGGCATATGTCACAAAACTTGCGTGCGAAATTCCTCTAATATTACATAAGACGGGATAGGTACTTAAGAGAGACCAAAACATAAGACTCCATCTGGCAGCCCCTCATACGGGCCCCCCGCCCACTGTCCTTGCGTTGCCGCATGAGTGGTCCCATATTTATCAAACACTGATGTCATGTCCATTGAATCCGCCTCAAAGGCACATTGTGAACCTTTATCCACGTGTACCTTCTTGAGACATCACGAAGTTGCACAGTAACACCAGGTTTATGTACATGCTGCATTCCTGGTATTTTTCCACGATCGTCTCAGCATACACTGGTAGCACCAAACTTCACAAAAATCGCTTAAGTCCATTCATGGCCACCCCAGACAACATTTCGTTCTCTATATCATAAGTTCTCCCTTAATATGTCAGGCAGAAGCACGTCCATATTCTCTGCAGTCACTGCTCCATGGATCAAGTCCACACAAACCGTGTTGACCCTTTTTCGACTACCCAGCGCCATTTCTCTGCAATCCAAGCTTTTGCCAAACGCCACACCAGGGAGACAGCACTTGTACGCTCACCAGCAAGGCTGAGCGACGAATGTGCATATGAAAAGTTAAGTTCCTCTCTGAGGAAATGCTGTGTTTGGGGTTCACAGCTCAACGCCCTTTTTTTTTTTTTTTTTAATTGTATAATAAAGTTTTAGGCGTCAATGTTAATGTGAGTGTATTACATATTGTTAAAGAGTATGAGGCGGAGTGCAGAGTACATTATTACACATTGTTAAAAGTGCCAGGAGTGTATGCGAGTGTAAAGCTCATTATTACACATTGCTAAAAGTGCCTGAGTGTATGTGAGTGCAAAGCTCGTTATTACACATTGTTAAAATGTGGAGGGAAAAGTCCATAGATAGGAGTGATGAAAGTGTGAAGGTATGTATGTAGAGTGATGGTTGAATGGTAGTTTGCTTGTTGAGGTGGGGGTGGGAGGTTCAGCTTCCTCGCTATACCCCCCCTTTCCACCCGGTGAGAGGTGTAATGCTGGGCTCCGGCCACAGGTTGAAATCACTTGACTGACCACGTCCGACCTCAATTACCGTAAGTACTTCGCCAGGCTGCTCATATCTTATGTTATGTTCAAGAGCTTCACTCTTAATTTGTGTTGAGCTTCACTCATGTTTGGCAACATTCACTTCTGCTCCAATGCCCTGCCTTGGTTTTTGGTAAAAGTTATTAGTTTCATCCATTTCTTTTAAAGGCCTTATACCTTACTATGTGAATAAATACTAGAGTAGTGAGTAATTCTTTTGGATTCTTTCACAGTCCTCTTCGTTTCTGCACGGATCATCGGATTCAAGGCTGAGATTATCAAACTTTAAATAGAATTTCTACTTTCGCAATTGAAATTTATGGGAAAAGTAAGCAAAAATTATGATTTTCTTTAGGAAGCTTCTACTCATAGGCCATATTTTATCTAAAAATAGCTTTTCAGAAAATCCTTGAAAATGCCTTAATCGTCAAAAATGCAAAATTATAACGTTATATCGCATTTTGAATATTTATAAATTATTTACATATTTTTAAAAAAATCACATTAAAAATCTATAAAATCAATATTAATTTAGAATATTTCTATATTATTTTCCAAAAATACATGAAACATTAAAAGTCAGAAAATGGACTAAAATTGCATTTTATGGCATATTTCGACGTTTTAGAGCGGTTTGAGTGCTTCTCTGACAAAACTCATTTTAGCTAAAATACGTAGATTTTAAAACTTTTAAATAGAATTTCTACTGCAATTGAAATTTAAAAAGTTAGGAAAATTTTATGATTTTCTTTTAGGAAGCTTACCTGTTGGCAGTATTTTATCTATAAAAATAGTTTTTCAGAAAATCCTTGAAAATGCCTTGAATCGTCAAAAATGCAATAAAATAACGTTATATAGTATTTTTGAATATATATAAATTATTTACATATTTTTAAAAATCCCTTAAAATCTATAAAATCAATAATAATTTAAAAATATTTCATATTATTTTCGAAAAATACATGAAACATTAAAGCTCAGAAAATGGCCTAAAATTGCATTTTATGACATATTTCGACGTTTTAGAGCGGGTTGAGTGCTTTTCTGACAAACCTACTTTAGCTAAAATACTTAGATTATCACATTCATTTGAATAGAATTTCTACTGCAATTTAAATTCTATGGGAAAGTAAGCAAAATTTAATGATTTTCTTCGGAAGCTTACTCATAGTGTATTTTTATCTAAAAAAATAGTTTTCATAAAATCCTTGAAAATGCTCTTAATCATCAAAAATGCAATAAAATCAGTTTTATAGCATTTTTGAATATTTAATAATTATTTACATATTTTTTAAAAAAATCCCATTAAAAATCTATGAAAATCAATATTTATAGAATATTTCATATAACTTTCGAAAAATACATGAAACAATGAAAGTTTAGAAAATAAAAGTAAAATCGTATTTTTGGCTGATATTTCGACGTTTTAGAGCGGGTTGGCGTTTTTCAACAAAACTAATTTTTAGCTAAAATACTTACTTAGATTATCACACTTAAATAGAGTTTCTACTGCAATTGAAATTATGGAAAAGTAAGCAAAATTTAACACGATTTTCTTTTTCGGAAGCTTTACTATGTAAGTATTTTATCTATAAAAATTGTTTTTTTTTCTTGAAAATCCTTGAAAATGCCTTTTTAAATCGTCAAAAATGCAAAAATCAAGTTTTATAGAATTTTTGAATATTTAATAATTATTTACATATTTTAAAATCTGATTAAAAATCTATAAAAATCAATATTTTTATAGAATATTTCATATTATTTTCGAAAAAATACACGAAACATTAAAAAGCTCAGAAAAATGTGCTAAAATCGTATTTTTATTGCATATTTCGACGATTTAGACTGGTTTGAATGCTTTTCTGGCAAAACTCATTTTTTAGCTAAAATGCTTAGATTATCAAACTTTTAAATAGAATTCTCTACTGCAATTGAAATTTATGGGAAAAGTAGCAAAATTTTATGATTTTCATTTAGAAGCTTACCATACGTATATTTTATCGAAAACTAGTTTTTCATAGAAAATCCTTGAAAATGTTTAATCGTCAAAAATGCAATAAAATAAAGTTTTCTTTATAGTTATTTTTGAATATTTAATAATTATTTACATATTTTTAAAAATCCCATTAAAAAATCTATAAAAATCAATATTAATTTAGAATATTTCATATTATTTTCGAAAATACATGAACTTAAAAGCTCAGAAAAATATGCTAAAATCGTATTTTATTGCATATT
>WNWK01012598.1:0-58894 GCA_009830355.1 Cherax destructor
TAGCTCCTGGAATGGATTACGGCCGATACTCGAAGGTCCACTGTACTGCGAACGCTTGAAGTTCCTCAACCTGTACTTCTCAGAATGCAGGTAGGAGAGATGCATGATTATATACACTTGGAAAATCATAGAGGATTAGTACCAAACTTGCACATGAAAATCACTCCCTATGAAAGCAAAAGACTCGGCAGATGATGCAACAATCCACCTCAATTACTGGGAACGCTTGAAGTTCCTAAACCTGTACTCTCTAGAACGCAGGCGGGAGAGATACATTACAGTAGAACGTCATTTAGCACGAGATTATGTTGCACGTTACCGGTATTGCACGATTTAAGATTTGCGACACATTATCATCTTACACGACGTAAAGATGATATTACACGGTTCGGCAGGAGGGGAAAAATTTTGAGCACATGGTTATTTACTGCCTAAGAATCTTCATGCTTTGAGGAAAAGGGAATTTGTTTTTCCTTCCTGCAAACTAAGTTTATTCAGATACACGGGGCCAGGAGCTGAGTCTCGACACCTGCAACCACAATTAGGTGAGTACAGTTACATACATTATCATACATAGCAGCATATGTGTAGAGAACCTAGGATAACCCAAGTCAGTCAATGGAAATACTGTCACTCTGACTTTTTTGGGTTATCCTAGGTTCTCTACACATATGCTGCTATGTATGATAATCTTCGTAACTGTATCTGTGTATACCTGAATAAACTTACTTACAGTTTGTGGGAAGGAAAAACAAATAACCATTCTCACAAGCAGTCTTGTTACTACTACTGTTATTGTGGTTCAGCAGACACCACCCGCCTTACCCACCCACCACGGACCCCACCATCCCAGCATTCGTACGTATTTCATACGCGTCAAGAAGTCCTGGCTACAAGCTAGCTGTGTTTGTGAAGAATAAAATAAGAGTGAATTGTGTTTTGATCTTGAATTAACGAAGAAAACAAAGATATTAGACAAGACATAACCCGTGGCCGTAATGAAGTGTTACTTTGTACACATAAAAAGATGTAAACATAAGTTTGTGTGACTGACTGACTTGACTGACTGACTGACTTGACTGACTGACTGACTGACTTGACTGACTGAATGACTGACTGACTGAATGACTGAATGACTGACTGAATGACTGAATGACTTGACTGACTGACTGACTGACTGAATGACTTGACTGACTGACTGAATGACTTGACTGACTTACTGAATGACTTGACTGACTTACTGAATGACTTGACTGACTTACTGAATGACTTGACTGACTTACTGAATGACTTGACTGACTTACTGAATGACTTGACTGACTTACTAAATGACTTGACTGACTTACTGAATGACTTGACTGACTTACTGAATGACTTGACTTACTGAATGACTTGACTGACTTACTGAATGACTTGACTGACTTACTGAATGACTTGACTGACTTACTGAATGACTTGACTGACTTACTGAATGACTTGACTGACTTACTGAAAGGCTTGACTGACTTACTGAAAGGCTTGACTGACTTACTGAATGGCTTGACTGACTTACTGAATGGCTTGACTGACTTACTGAATGGCTTGACTGACTTACTGAATAGCTTGACTGACTTACTGAATGGCTTGACTGACTTACTGAATGGCTTGACTGACTTACTGAATGGCTTGACTGACTTACTGAATGGCTTGACTGACTTACTGAATGGCTTGACTGACTTACTGAATGGCTTGACTGACTTAAAGTTAGACACTCAGTTCAACCATCGACTTCAGTTCAAGAACTTCTACTATCCACCTCAGCCCAGTAGGGCCACAGCATAACTCTCCACTCTCTTCACAATCATCCACAAACACCACCACCCACAATTTAAGGTAAATACTATTATTTCTATTACATTTGTAGTCTTAAGCAGTAAAAACAACATAATACATCACGATAATGAACTACAATTACATATTCACTTTTATTTTTGTAAGATCTGTTGGTCTAAAAAAAACTTGTTTGGCTTTTTGGGGACTCCCAGGAACGTAACCCTATTTTTCAAATTAATTCTTTTAATTATTTAACACGAAATTATCTAACACGACTTTTTCAGGAACGTAACTATCGTGCTAAATGACGTTCTACTGTATTATATACACGTGGAAAATTCTCGAGGGATTAGTACCAAACTTGCACACGAGAATCACTCCCTACGAAAACAAAAGACTCGGCAGGCAATGTAACATCCCCCCAATGAAAAGCAGGGGTGCAACTAGCACGTTGAGGGATAACAAAATAAGTGTCAGGGGCCCAAGATTGTTCAACTGCCTCCCAGCATACATCAGGGGGATTACCAACAAACCCCTGGCTGTCTTCAAGCAGGCACTGGACAGGCACCTAAAGTCGGTACCTGACCAGCCAGGCTGTGGTTCGTACGTTGGACAGCGTGCGGCCAGCAGTAACAGCCTGTTTGATCAGGCTCTGGTCCAACATGAGACCTGGTCACAGATCGGGCCGCGGGGGCGTTGACCCCTGGAATTCTCTCCAGGTAAACATCCCCCAATGAAAAGCAGGGGTGCCACTAGCACGATATGAGACAACACAATAAGTGTTAGGGGCCCAAGACTGTTTAACTCCCTCCCAGCATACATAAGGGGGATTACCAATAGACCCCTGGCTGTCTTCAAGAAGGTGCTGGACAGGCACCTAAAGTCAGTACCTGACCAGCTGGGCTGTAGTTCGTACATTGGGTTGTGTGCTGCCAACAGTATCAGCCTGATTGATCAGGCCCTGATCCACCATGAGGCCTGGTCACAGACTGGGCCATGGGGGCATTGACCCCCGAAACCCTCTCCAGGTATACTCCAGGTATCTACTCTTACCTCATCTATGGTATTTGTGTATGGGGCTGAACCACAGCTAATCATCTTAAGCCTTTAATAACCCAACAAAAAGCTGCAGTGCGATTAATTGCCAACTACTGCACTAAACAGCACACTCCACCGGTTTTTAAGAGCCTTAACTTGCTTAATATACAAAACATCCACACTTATTATTGTGCCTACTACACACAACATTATACTTAAATATTAACCTTCCTCTCAAACTCCTCCTTGATAACTACAACACAACACACAACCATAATACAAGGCAAAAATTACTCTTCGATGTTCCTCATGTCCATCTCTCCCTATGCAAAAATGCTATGCACAAAAAGGGCCCAAAGATCTGGAATTCATTGCCAGAACACACTAAAAGGCCCCTGCCTGCAAATAAATTTAAATAGTACTAGAGTGTAATATATCATATTGTAAATTGTTTTAAATTGTTCCACTGTAATACTGTAATCTTTATACAGTGGACCCTCGATTTTCGTTCACCTCCAAACTCAAACAATTATGTAAGTGTATGTATTTTCGTAAGTGCTTTTGTAAGTGTATTTTTTGGGGGACTGAAATTACTAATCTAATTTACATTTGTCCTTATGGGAAAAATTCATTCAGTAATGGCACTCAAACAGCATTCTGGAAAGAATTTTCAACAAAAACCGAGGGTCCACTGTATATGTACTATTTCAATAGTATAAGGTAGTAGGTTGGTAGACAGCAACCACCCAGGGAGGTACTACCGTCCTGCAAGGTGACTGTGAAACAGAAACCTGAAACTGTTTTACATGATGGTAGGATTGCTGGTGTCTTTTTTCTGTCTCATAAACACGCTGGATAACAGGTATATCTAGCTACTTCTACTTACACTTTAGGTCACACTACACAGGCATGCACATGCATATATATATATACATACAAACATCTGGGTTTTTCTTAACCCTTTCAGGATCGCAGGGCCCTCTCCCAAACTCGTTCTCAGGGTCGGAAATTTTTCAGAAAAAAAAAATAAAAAAATTCTTATGATATGATAATCTTTTTCCAATCATAACGCCACCAAAATTATGAAATTTGATGGAAAACTAATGGAATTATGCTCTCGCGAAGTTAGCGGTATCAATGACATTTACGCATCAGCGATTTTGCCCACTTTGAGCCCTATTTTCGGCAAATTCCAATAATTCAGTCTACTAAAATTATAGCTATTTTGCTAGAATTCCATTTGTTCTATTAATTGATTATAAGAAACTGCCAATTTACCGATTTCAACTACCCAATAAGGTGGTCAGAAATTGGCAATTTGGCCAATTTCACACAAATTTCAAAAGATGCCAATTTCAAAATAGGGTCCAGGATAAACGAGACAGACATTCCTGGCACTCAAATAACATTTTATCTGTTCATTAGTCACGTCTCCAGGCCCCTCTTACATTACTTTTGCTTTCCATTTTGAATTTTTATTCTCACAAAAAATAGAAGATTTACTGTTATGTATACAACTGCATCATTGTAAAAATGGTATAAATAATATCAGCACACTTGTGCAAGAATATTAGACTACCCAGTTGATGTGTATTGGACGCATGGCGTGATTTGTTTACTCTTGAACCTCGGCAAAAATCGAACATTTTCACTACTTTGCACTCAGTTTCAAGGTATGTACGTGTCATCGTGAAACCAGTCAAAATTATCTCTATTTCTGTAATATATCATCCATTCTATCAAATGAGACTAAGAAAACGAGAATACAAGCATAAATACTATAAGAAAATAGACTGCAAAGACGCTGTTTTAAACCAAAAACACAGTCAGAGTTTTTTTCCCCTCATTATGTACTGTGTCGTGCAGGATTTTTTTTATACTGTGCACACTGACCGCACAGACCCATTCTCTCACATCTAGGCCTACCACCCTGTTTCCACTTGATCTGAGGGCGCTAGAATTTAGGCGTACTAGTACGATGAAAACCCTTTCAGGCCGAAACCCTGAAAGGGGAAGTGGAAAAGAATCTTTCATTCGTTAGCCATGCGTGCCGTATGAGGCGACTAAAATGCCGGGAGCAATGGGCTATTAACCCCTTCTCCTGTACACATTTACTAAAAAGAGAATAAAAGCTTTATAAAACTGGGATGTTTAAATGTGCGTGGATGTAGTGCAGATGATAAGAAAGAGATGATTGCTGATGTTATGAATGAAAAGAAGTTGGATGTCCTGGCCCTAAGCGAAACAAAGCTGAAGGGGGTAGGTGAGTTTCAGTGGGGAGAAATAAATGGGATTAAGTCAGGAATATCTAAGAGAGTTAGAGCTAAGGAAGAGGTAGCAATAATGTTGAAGGATCAGTTATGGAAGGAGAAGAGGGAATATAAATGTGTAAATTCAAGGATTATGTGGATTAAAATAATTGTTGGATGCGAAAAGTGGGTCATAATAAGCGTGTATGCACCTGGAGAAGAGAGGAGTGTAGAGGAGAGAGAGAGATTTTGGGAGATGTTAAGCAAATGTATAGGAACTTTTGAACCAAGTGAGAGAGTAATTGTGGTAGGGGACCTAAATGCTAAAGTAGGAGAAACATGTAGAGAGGGTGTGGTAGGTAATTTTGGGGTGCCAGGTGTAAATGATAATGGGAGCCCTTTGATTGAACTTTGTATAGAAAGGGGTTTAGTTATAGGTAATACATATTTTAAGAAAAAGAGGATAAATAAGTATACAAGATATGATGTAGGGCGTAATGACAGAAGTTTGTTGGACTATGTATTGGTAGATAAAAGACTGTTGAGTAGACTTCAGGATGTACATGTTTATAGAGGGGCCACAGATATATCAGATCACTTTTTAGTTATAGCTAAAGTGGGAGTAAAAGGTAGATGGGATACAAGGAAAATAGAAGCAGTAAGTAAGAGATAGGTAAAGGTTTATAAACTAAAAGAGGCAGTTAGGGTAAGATATAAAAAACTATTGGAGGATAGATGGGCTAGTGAGAGTTTAGGCAATGGGGTCGAAGATGTATGGGGTAGGTTTAAAAATGTAGTGTTAGAGTGTTCAGCAGAAGTTTGTGGTTACAGGAAAGTGGGTGCGGGAGGGAAGAAGAGCGATTGGTGGAATGATGATGTAAAGAGAGTAGTAAGGGAGAAAAAGTTAGCATATGAGAGGTTTTTACAAAGTAGAAGTGATGCAAGGAGGGAAGAGTATATGGAGAGAAAAAGAGAGGTTAAGAGAGTGGTGAAGCAATGTAAAAAAAAGAGCAAATGAGAGAGTGGGTGAGATGTTATCAACAAATTTTGTTGAAAATAAGGAAAAGTTTTGGAGTGAGATTAATAAGTTGAGGAAGCCTAGGGAACAAATGGATTTGACAGGTAAAAATAGGAGAGGAGAGTTATTAAATGGGGAGTTAGAGGTATCGGGAAGATGGAGGGAATATTTTGAGGAGTTGTTAAATGTTGATGAAGACAGGGAAGCTGTGATTTCGTGTATAGGGCAAGGAGGAATAACATCTTGTAGGTGTGTGGAAGAGTCAGTTGTGAGTGAGGGGGAAGTTCGTGAGGCAGTGGGTAGAATGAAAGGGGGTAAGGCAGCTGGGATTGATGGGATAAAGATAGAAATGTTAAAAGCAGGTGGGGATATAGTTTTGGAGTGGTTGGTGCTATTATTTAATAAATGTATGGAAGAGGGTAAGGTACCTAGGGATTGGCAGAGAGCATGTATAGTTCCTTTGTATAAAGGCAAAGGGGACAAAAGAGAGTGCAAAAATTATAGGGGAATAAGTCTGTTGAGTGTACCTGGTAAAGTGTATGGTAGAGTTATTATTGAAAGAATTAAGAGTAAGACGGAGAGCAGGATAGCAGATGAACAAGGGGGCTTCAGGAAAGGTAAGGGGTGTGTAGACCAAGTGTTTACAGTGAAACATATAGGTGAACAGTATTTGGATAAGGGTAAAGAGGTTTTTGTGGCATTTATGGATTTGGAAAAGCCATATGATAGGGTGGATAGGGGGGCAATGTTGCAGGTGTATGGAATAGGAGGTAGGTTACTGAAAGCAGTGAAGAGTTTTTATGAGGATAGTGAGGCGCTCAGGTTAGAGTGTGTAGGAGGGAGGGGGGACTATTTCCCAGTAAAAGTGGGCCTTAGACAAGGATGTGTGATGTCACCGTGGTTGTTCAATATATTTATAGATGGGGTTGTAAGAGAAGTGAATGCGAGGGTCTTGGCAAGAGGTGTGGGGTTAAAAGATAAAGAATCAAATACAAAGTGGGAGTTGTCACAGTTGCTTTTTGCTGATGACACTGTGCCTTTGGGAGATTATGAAGAGAAGTTGCAGAGGTTGGTGGATGAATTTGATAGGGTATGTAAAAGAAGAAAATTGAAAGTAAATGAGGATAACAAAAAGATTAGGTGACAAAAGATTGGATATCAGATTGGAGGGAGAGAGTATGGAGGAGGTGAATGCATTCAGATATTTGGGGGTGGACATGTCAGCAGATGGGTCTATGAAGGATGAGGTGAATCATAGAATTGATGAGGGAAAAAGGGTGAGTGGTGCACTTCGGAGTCTGTGGAGACAAAGAACTTTGTCCATGGAAGTAAAGAGGGGAATGTATGAGAGTATAGTTATACCAACACTCTTATATGGGTGTGAAGCATGGGTGATGAATGTTGCAATGAGGAGAAGGCTGGAGGCAGTGGAGATGTCATGTCTGAGGTCAATGTGTGGTGTGAATATAATGCAGAGAATTCGGAGTTTGGAAATTAGGAGGAGGTGCAGGATTACCAAAACTATTATCCAGAGAGCTGAGGAGGGGTTGTTGAGGTAGTTCGGACATGTAGAGAGAATGGAACGAGACAGAATGACTTCGAGAGTGTATAAATCTGTAGTAGAGGGAAGGCGGGGTAGGGTTCAGCCAAGGAAAGGTTGGAGGGAGGGGGTAAAGGTTTTGTGTGCGAGGGGCTTGGACTTCCAGCAAGCATGTGTGAGCGTATTTGATAGGAGTGAATGGAGACAAATGGTTTTTAATACTTGACGTGCTGTTGGAGTGTGAGCAAAGTAACATTTATGAAGGGATTCAGAGAAACCGGCAGGCCGGACTTGAGTCCTGGAGATGGGAAGTACAGTGTCTGCACTCTGAAGGAGGGGTGTTAATGTTGCAGTTTTAAACTGTAGTGTAAAGCACCCCTCTGGCAAGACAGTGATGGAGTGAATGATGATGAAAGTTTTTCTTTTTCGGGCCACCCTGCCTTGGTGGGAATCGGCCGATGTGTTAATAAAAAAAAAATATTTCAATAGTGTAATAATTCTCTACTAGACTTATTAAAGCCATGTAGCATTACCTGATAGAATATTCAATTCTCTTGTGCTCACTGTAACTCATCTAATGACCATATGAACTATCATTGCCTTCCTATTATTAAGTTAATCTTTAAGTTTGCCCGAAATGCTCTGCATACAAACGGGCTTTTGGCATGTACACCCAACTATTATATTCCTCTGTTCAACCATGTATCATGTCAAAATAAACATCTTAACCTTAATCTTAAATGGCCCTAAGATCTGGAATTCATTACCCAAATCATCAAAAGGTCCCATGTGTGCCAATCAATTTAGAGCTATTGGTGAGGGTGTGTCTTCTTTTTTTTGGGGGGTCACTCTACCTTGGTGGGAGACGGCTTGTGTTTAAAAAAAACACTGGGTTATAAGTTACTTAATTGCAATACAGATTGGCCATCACTAATCCGACAATCAGTAATCCGGTTCCATCAGTAATCTGGCACTAATTTCGGCAAGCACAACTTCAAATTTCCGGGATCGCCTCTCCAACCTGCCACTACTGTTTGGTGCCCCTACTTGCTGCATACATCATTCCAATTTCTTTTTCTCCATTTATTGTCATACCCTGCTCACTTTTGGCCTTAGCCATGGTTCCAACAAATAAAAGAAATGATGTTTCTCATTGTGTAAAGTACATACACCGTACATTGTCCATAAAAGATAAGGTGGCTTTGAAACCACTGTCAGTCACCATGAGCTCAGCTCACTCAGATAAGCTGTGACTGGTAAATTTGGGCCTACATATGAGAGAATAGGTCTGTGTGGTAAGTGTGCACTATATAAAAAAAATCCTGCAGCATGCAGTGAATAATGAGAAAAAACTGCAACCATGTTTATGGTGTAAGCCCTACCCTGCGGTGTATTTTCATATGGTTTGTATGGTTTTACAGTAGTCCCCCCAAATTCACAAGGGTTACATTCCAAGACCACCAGCGAATTTGGAAAACAGCGAATTCTGGACGCAGTTAAAAAAACGCCTTTAAATACCTACTTTTATAGCTTAAACCCTAAATATGCCCCCAAATAACTTTAATTTAATTTCAAACACAGCTTCATACATCACTCTTAACCCTTTCAGGGTCCAGAGGTCAAATTTCAAAGTGTGCACCAGGGTCTAAGAATTAAAAAAAAAATAAAAAAAAAAAAATCTTATAAAATGGTAGAGAATCTTTTTATGAAGGTAATAAAACAAAAAGTAAGAAATTTGATGGAAAATTGACGAAATTATGCTCTTGCGAATTTTGATGCGTCAGCGATATTTACGCATTGGCGATTTTGCTCACTTTGACTCCCATTTTAGGCCAATTACAATATTCCAGTCGACCAAATTCTTAGCTATTTCATTAGTATTACTGTGGACCCCTGAGTTACGTTCACCTCGGAAATCGTACAATTGTGTAAGTGTAATTTTGTAAGTGCTTTTGTAAGTGTATTTTTAGGGGTCTGAAATGGACTAACCTACTTGACATTATTTCTTAAGGGAGAAAATTCGTTCGGTAATGGCACTTGAGCAGCCTTCTGGAATGAATTACGCTCGTAACTCGGGGGTCCACTGTACTTCTATTCTATCGACTGAGCACAAGAAATCGCCCAGTCAACTGTTTCAACTGCAAAATATAGTGATTGGAAATTGGTAATTTAGCCAATCTAACACAAAGTTCAAAATATTCCAATTTCAAAATAGGATGCAGAATAAACAAAGAAGGTATTTCTGGCACTAAACTAACATTTCCTCTGTTCGTTAGTTACGTTTTCAGTCTTTACAAATGAATTCCATTTTGATTTTTTATTCACATAATGAATTTTTATTCAAACCAAAAAATGGAAGATTTACTGTTATGCAATATTGTAATAATTGTATACATAATATCACCACATTTGTGAATGTATATTAGACCCACCAGCTGGCACGTATTAGACACGTGACGTCATTTGCTTACTCTTGAACATCAGCAAAAATTTAACATTTCCACTACTTTGAGCTCAGTTTCAAGCCATTTCCAGTACTAAAACCAATCAAAATCATCTCTATTTCTGTAATATATCTTCCATTCTATCAAATGATACCAAGAAATCGCAAATACAGTGGACCCCCGCCTAACGAGCACCCCGGAAATCGTACAATTATGTAAGTATAATATTGTAAGTGCTTGTGGAAGTGTATTTTTTGGGGTGTGAAATAGACTAACCTACGTGACATTATTTCTTAAGGAAGTAAATTCGTTCGGTAATGGCACTTGAGCAGGCTTCTGGAATGAATTTTGCTCGTTATGTGGGGGTCCACTGTACAACTAAAAAAGCATACAAAAAAAACACTGCAAAGCCGCTGTTTTATTCAAAAATTATAGTCTGTTTTTTTTTCTCATTATGCACTGTGTGCTGCAGGATTTGTTTTGTAGTGCACACTTACCACATATGTAGATGTATTCTCTCATATCTAGGCCCAAATTTACCGCTCACAGCTTATCTGAGTGAGCTGAGCTCATGGCATAGAACTACGGTTTGGACCCTCAACTCAAAGCCATAGAACTATGGCACAGACCCTGAAAGGGTTAAAAAAAAAAAAGAATGTGAAGATAAACTCGTATACAGTACTGTACTCCTGTCTCCCGCAGTGTTAGAATGTAAAATGCTGATGTTACCCCCATATGTACTGTAATTCATGCAAGCCCATTTTCTTTGGTATACAGTGGTACCTCTACTTACGAGCAGCTCCCAACTCGAACAATTATGTAAGTGTATTTTTGTAGGTGCTTTTGTTAGTGTATTTTTGGGGGTCTGAAATGGATTAATCCAATTTTCATTATTTCTTTTGGGAACAAATTCCTTCAGTATCGGCACTTGAATAGCTGTTTGGAACGAATTAAGTTCGTAACTCGAGGTACCACTGTACATATGGTTAATATGCAGTAATAATTTAATTTAGTAAAAGTAAAGTTAAATGTACAGGTATTAAATTACATTTTTCTTAATATTTAGCGTTAAAACAAACAAACAAACAAACAAACAAACAAATTTTATTTCATTGCAGATTACATGGGTATCGGAAGTTACAATGTAAATTGAGTGCAAGGAGAGCCACTGACATGCCATGGCATTAGGGGCAGCTTATTCTAGTCCTTAAAAACTATGTACTTAATATTAGAGAAATTTATTGAGTTTATTCTAGTTAAAAATTATTTTCAAAATTACAATATGATGAAATTTTACTGTTTAAATTATTATATAATGATATTAGATCTTAGATTGTTACAGGTGTTAAGATTCTTGAATGGTAATATGGAATTGAGATTATCTTAAGGAAAATAACATTGAGCATTTTTGACATTAACTTATAATATGAGTAGGGGGTAACATAATAGTAAGATATTATTAAAAATTGAGATTATCGTATAGGAAAGTAACAATGAGCATTTTTCAAAGTAGTTTATAGTATGATCATTTAGGTTTGGGTGAGTAGGTGGTTTTTGAGTTGAGTCTTAAATTGATTTTCAGACAAGATTATCTTAATATTTACTGGTAATGAATTCCAGATTCTGGGGCCCTTTATGTGCATAGAATTTTTACATAGGTTGATATGAACACGGGGTATATCAAAAAGTGATCTGTGTCGTGTGTTGTGGTCATGGGTCCTATTAAAGTTGGTGAGGAGAGTTTTGAGCAGAGGGTTTATATTAGAGTGTAAAGTTTTATATATGTAGTAGGCACAAGAGTAAGTATGAATGTTCTTTACGGTGAGTAGTTTGAGACTTTTGAATATTGGTGGAGTATGCTGTCTAGAGTGGGAATTTGTTATCATTCTGACTGCGGCCTTTTGTTGTGTTATGAGTGGTCTAAGGTGATTTAACGTTGTTGATCCCCATGCACAGATAAAAAATTATACAGTGGACCCCCGGTGTTCGTGATGCTCTGTTATGGGGTATTATGGACTTGTGTATGGGGGCTATTGGAACCCAGCATGTATTGTTGTAATTAAATAACATGAATGCCTAATTATATTGAATTAATCAGAAGTACTGCTTAGGGGAGTTTAAAAGGCTTGGCCAGCCTTAAAAACTTAAGAGCTGATTAAACTGATTTTCTCAATATAATAGGTTATATAAATAATGCACACATTTTATTAACTATTAATTATAAGTTGCATGTCTCATTGTAATAACATAAGATATGTTGAGAGGATGTGCAAAGTGATGTGTTCTTGTTTGAGGGGGAGGAGCTTAGAGAGACTGTTGTTTTCCCACAACCCTCTTCCTGAGAACAATGGCGGCTGGAGTGAGCTGGTGTTGTAGGTGCTGATTTTAACTCGGCTTCAGGGCTGAATGAGTGCCCAAAAGGTAATGGGGAGGGTTGTAGATCGATGTTACTATGACATTCAGTGATCTTCAGTGTATCAAGACACTGGAGGGTTAAGAAATGTTGAGAAAAAGAGAGTTGAAGGTGGCAGCTGAGCCATGTGCTTTGGGAAAGGCTGATTATATGTTTAGGAGTGGAGACCTGTATATTATATGTATATACTTCTTAATATAGCTCTATTTTTATAATGTTGGTTTAAATAACCTTTGAGAGGAATGTGAAAGGACCAATAAGTTTTCAGATGCAGCAGCTAAACCTGAGTAAGTATCTTTTACCCTAAGACCTTTTAAGCAAATACCCTATGCTAGTACATGTAGAACCTTGATGATAAATAGGGGAAAATAACATAACATGCTCCAAACTCGCCCTTTTATGTAAGTGTATTTTTCCAGGATTCTGGAACGAAAAATCACGAAAACAGGGGTCCACTGTATATTGCCATAAAAAAGGCCACAAAAATTCTGAGAATTTGCGAGGATTTCCATGAACAATTATTAATCAAGTTCTAAGGAAAAATCTGCAAATTACTGAAGCCACGAATTTGCTGGGGGGCCACTGTATTCTTGTTTTTTGGTCTCATTTGATAGAATGGAAGATATATTACAGAAATAGATATACAGTGGACCCCCGAGTTACATTCACCTCGGAAATCGTACAATTATGTAAGTGTATTATTGTAAGTGCTTTTGTAAGTGTATTTTTGGGGGTGTGAAATGGACAAACCTACTTGACATTATTTCTTAAGGGAGAAAATTCGTTCAGTAATGGCACTTGAGCAGCCTTCTGGAATGAATTATGCTCATAACTCGAGGGTCCACTGTACAGTGGTACCCCGGATTTCGTACAGCTCCCAACTCGAACAATTGTGTAAGTGTATTTTTGTAAGTGCTTTTGTAAGTGTATTTTTGGGGGTCTGAAACGTACTAATCTAATTTACAGTGGAACCCCGGCTAACAAAAAAAATTTATTCCAGAAGCCTGCTCAAGTGCCATTACCGAACGAATTTACTTCCTTAAGAAATAATGTCACGTAGGTTAGTCTATTTCAGACCCCCAAAAATACACTTCCACAAGCACTTACAAAATTATACTTACATAATTGTACAATTTCCGGGGTGTTCGTTAGCCGGGGGTCCACTGTACATTCATTCTTAAGGGAACAAATTTGTTCAGTAATGGCACTCGAACAGCATTCTGGAACAAATTATTGACGAAATCCAGGGTACCACTGTATTTTGATTAGTTTCATGCCGGAAAGTACAGTGGACCCCCGGTTTTCATGATTTTTTCGTTCCAGAATGCTGTTCAAGTGCCATTACCAAATGAATTTATTCCCATAAGGAATAATGTAAAGTAGACTAGTCCTTTTAGACCCCCAAAAATACACTTATAAAAGCATTTAAAAAAATACACTTACATAAAAGGGCGAGTTTCGAGCAGGACGAACACCGGGGGTCCACTGTACCTTAAAACTGAGCTCAAAGTAGCGGAAATGTTTGATTTTTGCCGATGTTCGAGTAAACAAATGACGTCACCGTCCAATACATGTCCAACTGGCCAGTCTAATATGCAGTCACAAAGGGGTTGACATTATTTATACAGTTATTACAATAATGCAGTAGTCTGCATAACAGTAAATCTGTCGTGTCAGTATTATATATACACTTGTGTAGTGTATCAGCGTTCATCCTAGTTATACAGCTGGTCCCTTTGCGTGTGACGTCACGATACCCGCTGACGTCAGAGGCTCAGCGCATGTGCATAGCCACGCATAGGCTTACCCCCTCACAAGTCAGAGACCTACAACCTGGACAGACGTGGCTGGGCTCTCTCCTTCACAGACCGTAAATATACCGTAACCATCCTACAAGGAGTGTCTTTGACAACCTATATATCTCTCCCAAGACCCACCCAACAAGTGGTGGTGGAGGATGGTGGTGGTGGATGGTGGTGGAGACACGTGGTCAAGGCGTCTGCCTTAGCGTGGGTGGTGGTGGGGGTATTGGGTTCTTGGGGGGCCTACACCACTTCCCGCGTGCCTGTTGCTTACTCCGTTATTAAAAACACATGGTAATTTAACCCAGGGTGGCTTGAATAACCCAGGATACCACAGAGATTGTATTGTCACTCAGAACAGCAATACACTGGAGTACAAGGATGGTAAAAATGCGTGACTCACGTGGCTTACTTCTCAGACAGCAGAGTGGCTTGCTGGCTTAGTAGAACATTTTCACATAGGTTGGCTGGCTTGGAATCTTGTAACAAATTAGCACAGCAAGGTAGAAGCTGGCTTAAGCCTAGGCTGACGTAACTGGTGGTGGCTTACTGGCTGGATATGGTACTCTCCCCTCACAAACTGGCTTACTCGTTCAGAATTTGCAAAACCCGGGTCAACCCCTCGTAGGTTTTAACAAATTAACATATGAAGCACTTAGCTGACCAGGAGATACTGTAGATATTGTAGACTTCTTGGATGTAGGTAGCTTAGCTGGTAGCGTGGATGTAGGTAGCTGGTAGCGTGGTTTTTGGAGGCTGTTTGCTTGCTTGTCGTCGTCTATCTCTCTATAACAGTGTAATCGATAAAAATTACGGCACACCGCTGTCACCACTTGTTGGGTGGGTCTTGGGAGAGATATATAGGTTGTCAAAGACACTCCTTGTAGGATGGTTACGGTATATTTACGGTCTGTGAAGGAGAGAGCCCAGCCACGTCTGTCCAGGTTGTAGGTCTCTGACTTGTGAGGGGGTACGCCTATGCGTGGCTATGCACATGCGCTGAGCCTCTGACGTCAGCGGGTATCGTGACGTCACACGCAAAGGGACCAGCTGTATAACTAGGATGAACGCTGATACACTACACAAGTGTATATATAATACTGACACGACAAATCTTCTAATTTTTTGAGTAAATAAAAATAAAAAATGGAAACCAAGCGTAATATAAGAGGGGCCTGGAGATGTGACTAATGAATGGAGAATGTTATTTTTGTGCTAGGAATGTCTGCATGGTTTATTCTGCATACTATTTTGAAATTGGCATCTTTTGAAATTTGTTTGAAATTGGCCAAATTACCAATTTCTGACCCCTTTATTGGGTAGTTGAAATAGGTGAATGGACGGTTTCTTGTAGTCAGTCGACAGAATAGATGGAATACTAGTGAAATAGCTATGAGTTTGATAGACTGGAACAATGGAATGGGCCAAAAATAGGGTGTAAAGTGGGTGAAATAGCCAAACATAAATATCTTCATTGGATAAAGTGTATTCTAACTCAACCACTCTGTAATCCGACAAAATCACTAATCTAGCACCCTACAGGTCCCAACAATGCCAAATTAGTGATGGCCAACTGTACTACAATGAATTATTATGTATTAACTCTATATGAACCAATAAAAAATTTAAAGACCTCAATTACAGTTGGATCAATCAACAGGTTACCTCACTTATACTACCACTTGTTGACAACCTAAAAAATATAATATTAACAAGAACTTAAATAAGCATTACCTAATACTTTCTTATGACTTCAACAAAAACCTGTTGCAAGCTGAAGACCCTCAAAGAGCTGATTTCATTAACAACACAAGCAATTGCTTGATAATACCATCTACAGTGGACCCCCAGTGTTCGTGATGGTCCAAACTCGCCCTTTTATGTAAGTGTATTTTTGTAAATGCTTTTGTAAGTGTATTTTTGGGGGTCTAAAAGGACTAGTCTACTTTACATTATTCCTTATGGGACTAAATTCGATTGGTAATGGCACTTGAACAGCATTCTGGAACGAAAAAATCATGAAAACCAAGGGTCCACTGTATAACTAAGCTCGCAATAATTTCCAAGGAGCATCCACAACTGACTCTCAGGACAAATATTCAGGTTGACCATCACTAATCCGGAACCATCGAGACCTGTAAGGTGCCAGATTAGTGATTTTGTCGGATTACAGAGTGGTTAGGTTAGAATACACTTAACCCACCGGCAATATTTATGCATCAGTGATTTCACCCAATTTATGCCTTATTTTTAGCCCATTTAATTTTTCCAGTCTACCAAACTCATAGCTATTTCACAGGTATTCCTTCCATTCTGTCGACTGAGTATAAGAAACCGCCCATTTACCTATATCAACTATCCAATAAAGCTGTCAGAAATCGGTAATTTGGCCAATTTCACACAGATTTCAAAAGACGCCAATTTCAAAATAGGGCCCAGAATAAACAATACTGACATTCCTAGCACTAAAATAACATTTTCTCTGTTCATTAGTCACGTCTCCAGGCCCCTCTTATATTACGCTTACCCGGAGTATACCATGTTGAAGGTTTCGAGGGTCAACCCCACTGCAGCCCGGTCTGTGACGAGGCCTCATGATGGATCAGGACCTGATCAACCAGGCTGTTACTGTTGGCTGCATACAACCCGACATATGAACCACAGTCCAGCTGGTCAGGTACTGACTTTAGGTGCCTGTCCAGCGCCTTCTTGAAGACAGCCAGGGGTCTATTGGTAATCCCCCTTATGTATGCTGGGAGACAGTCTTGGGCCCCTGACACTTATTGTGTTGTCTCTCATCGTGCTAGTGGCATCCCCGCTTTTCATTGAGGGGATGTTACATCATCTGCCGAGTCTTTTGCTTTCCATTTTGAATTTTTATTCACACAAAAAATAGAAGATTTACTGTTATGTAGATTACAGCATTATTGCAAATAATTGTATAAATAATGTCAAGCCATTCATGACTGAATATTAGACCGGCCAGTTGGACACGTATTGGACGGTGATGTCATTTATTTACTGTTGAACATCGCCAAAGAATCGAACATTTCTGCTACTTTGAGCTCAATTTCAAGGTGCTTTCTGTCATGAAACCAATCAAAATCATATTTATTTCTACCACCATCCCACTCCACCCCCACCACCCTCCAACATCCCCCGCCACCCCCACCATCCTCCCAGCCCAGTTCATACATGTGTTGGACGAATCTGTGTTAGGAAGGAGCTCGTTGTGTTTGTTTAGATACATACACTATTTTAATTGCCCTATCTTAAATCTGCCAAGCAATCATGGGACCCAGTAGGCATACATGTGTTGCTAAAAGTGGCAAGAAAAGCTTTGAACGTTTAAGTCTAGGAGTTATGAAGAAAATCAAGATACAGTGGACCCCCAAGTAGCGAGCATAATTCATTCCAGAAGCCTGCTCAAGTGCCATTACCGAACGAATTTTCTCCCTTAAGGAATAATGTAAAGTAGGTTAGTCCATTTCAGACTCCCAAAAATACACTTACAAAAGCACTTACACTATTATACTTACATACTTGAACGATTTCCGAGGTGCTCGTAACTCGGGGGTCCACAGTACTTTATTAGACAAGCTTAAGAGTGGCTCGCATGTGGTGGATATAGTGAGGGCCTATGGCCTTAATGAAGCGTCAGTTCGTACAATTAAAAAGAACAAGGCGAATATATGAGTTTGTGTAATGAATAACCCAAGATGTCATCTCATGAAAAGAATGACACACAGATCACAGAGCAAGTAAATAAAACTGAAAACTTGTTGCTTGATGGATCGAACAAAAGACAAAGAAAGGAGCACCACTTAATTTCCTCTTAATTAGGGAAAAGGCCTTACAGTTGTTTAAAGCAGTGTGTGATAAGGAAGGAAGGCCTGAAAAAGTGTGTTTAGCACAGGCTGGTTCCACAACTTTAAGTTGCATAATAAGTTACATACAGTGGTCCCTCGACTAACGTAATTAATCCGTTCCAGGAGCTATTACTTAACACGAAAAATACGTAATTCGAAACCTTATTTCCCATAAGAAATAATGTAAATACAATTAATCCGTTTCCACTCAAAAAATTTCACCAAAAATTCATTTTTTTAAAGAATAAATACTACTATAGTTTTACATACAGAAAACAATGAGAAATAAATATAAAGCACAAGTTTTAATGGATAAATGAACAGTTAAATAAGTTTTACCTTTACTGAAGACTCTTGTTGGCGTATGAGAGAGGCAGGAGAGTTTGTTTGGAGGCAGGACAAGATAGCCCTTCAATACGACACTAATATGAACTCTGCGGCTTATTTATCTAGCACAATTCATCTAATATGACATAATAAATAATATTAATAACATAGAAACATGATATAAACTCTAGAATGAATAAAACATGTCAATACGAATCTAAGAACTGGTAGAGTGTCATGTGTTGTTGTTGGTTATAGGGGCACTGACCATAAGCCGTGGTGGTAGTCGGTTTCAGCAGAAAGCAACCACCCCTATCACACAAACAATGTGCATAATTTATAAATAAGAAATATTTACACTTTAATTTATAAATAAGAATATTCACACTTATATAAATAAGAGGGAGCTTTCTCCAAATTCAACTTCAATAACAAAAACATAAGGTGGGACCAAGTAAACCAAGTCCTAAATGATATAAACTGGGAAGATTGCCTAAGCATCACGGATCCCAACCTATGTCTAGAACAAATTAACTCTGTGGTACTCGAGGTTTGCTCAAGGCAAATTCCCTTAAGGAAAAGGAAGAGAAGATGCAAACTAGAAAGAGAGAGGCGCTCCCTATACAGGCGAAGGCAAAGAATAACGGAGCAGCTACAGGAGGCCAATATCTCTGAAATACGTAGGGAGACACTAGTCAGAGAAATAGCAAACATTGAATTAAAACTAAAGGAATCTTACAGGAATCAAGAGACACGGGAAGAACAAAAAGCCATAAATGAAATTGAAAGAAATCCAAAGTACAGTGGTACCTCGACTTACGATATATTTTCATTCCAGAATGCTGTTCAAGTGCCATTACCAAACGAATTTATCCCCATAAGGAATGATGTAAAATAGACTAGTCCTTTTAGACCCCCAAAATTACACTTACAAAAGCATTTAAAAAAATAAACTTACATAAAAGGGTGAGTTTGGGGACCATCGTAAGTCGAGGTACCACTGTATTTCTTTTCCTATGCAAAATCAAAGTCGAGAACAACAACCAGTATTGGGCCCCTACTTAAACGGGATGGGTCCTACACAGATGACAGCAAGGAAATGAGTGAGTTACTTAAATCCCAGTATGACTCAGTTTTTAGCGAGCCACTAACCAGACTGAAAATCGAAAACCTAAATGAATTTTTTATGAGAGTGCCACAGAATTTGACAGACGCATGCCTTTCTGACATCACCACGATGCCAAATGACTTCGAAAAGGCAATAAATGACATGCCCATGCACTCTGCTCCAGGCCCAGACTCATGGAACTCCGTGTTCATCAAGAACTGCAAGAAGCCCCTATCACATGCTTTTAACATCTTATGGAGAGGAAGCATGGACACTGGGATCGTCCCGCAGCTCTAAAAACAACAGACATAGCCCCGCTCCACAAAGGGGCAATAAAGCAATAGCAAAGAACTACAGACCAATTGCGCTAACGTCCCATATCATAAAAATCTTTGAAAGGGTTCTAAGAAGCACGATCGCCACCCATCTTGATACCCATCAATTGCACAACCCAGGACAGCATGGATTTAGAGCAGGCCGCTCCTGTCTGTCCCAACTACTGGACCACTACGACAAGGTCCTGGATGCTCTGGAAGATAAACAGAATGCAGATGTTATATACACAGATTTTGCAAAAGCCTTTGACAAGTGTGACCATGGTGTAATAGCACACAAAATGCGTGATAAAGGAATAACAGGAAAAGTTGGTAGATGGATCTATAATTTCCTAACATGTAGAACACAAAGAGTAGTAGTCAACAGAGTAAAGTCTGAGGCAGCTACTGTGAAAAGCTCTGTTCCACAAGGCACAGTACTTGCTCCCATCCTATTCCTCATCCTCATATCTGATATTGACAGGGATATAAGCCACAGTGCTGTGTCTTCCTTTGCAGATGACACCCGAATCTGTATGACAGTGTCCACCGTTGAAGACACGGCTAGACTCCAAGCAGACATAAACCAAATCTTTAAATGGGCTGCAGAAAACAATATGAAGTTCAATGATGAGAAATTTCAATTACTCAGATACGGAAACGTGAAGAAATTAAAATCTCTTCGGAGTACAAAACTAATTCCAACCACACAATAGAGCGAAAAACTAATGTCAAAGACCTGGGAGTGATCATGTCAGAGGATCTCACCTTCAAGGACCATAACAAAGTAGCAATTGCATCTGCTCGAAAAATGACAGGATGGATAATGAGAACCTTCAAAACCAGGGATGCCAAGCCCATGTTGACACTTACAGATCGCTTGTTCTATCTAGGCTAGAATATTGCTGCACACTAACGGCACCTTTCAAGGCGGGTGAAATTGCTGACCTTGAAAATGTGCAGAGAACCTTCACCGCACGCATAAGTGCGATAAACCACCTCAACTACTGGGAACGCTTGAAGTTCCTAAACCTGTACTCTCTAGAATGCAGGCGGGAGAGATACATTATTATATACACATGGAAAATTCTCGAGGGCTTAGTACCAAACTTGCACACAAAAATCACTCCCTACGAAAGCAAAAGACTCGGCAGGCGATGTAACATCCCCCAATGAAGAGCAGGGGTGCCACTAGCACGTTGAGGGACAACACAATAAGTGTCAGGGGCCCAAGATTGTTCAACTGCCTCCCAGCATACATCAGGGGGATTACCAACAAACCCCTGGCTGTCTTCAAGCAGGCACTGGACAGGCACCTAAAGTCGGTACCTGACCAGCCGGGCTGTGGTTCGTACGTTGGACTGCGTGTGGCCAGCAGTAACAGCCTGGTTGATCAGGCTCTGGTCCAACAGTAGGCCTGGTCACGGACCGGGCCGCGGGGGCGTTGACCCCTGGAATTCTCTCCAGGTAGACACTTGGAGGAGATGGTGGCACAATACTGCGTTCTTGTCAGTGTCCCTATAATCTCAAACATTGTAGAAGTTAAGTTTTGAGTCGTCATTTTCTATCGATTAATTGCTTAACTTACTTAAGTAAGTTTATTCAGGTATACACAAATCCAGTTATACATAGATTATCATACATAGCAGCATATGTGTAGAAAACCTAGGATAACCCAAAAAAGTCAGACAGAGTGACTTATTTTCATTGCTACACTTTATCACTGGCTGGTGCTATAGCCTTTATCGACTTGTGAAGCTTCTTTGGACCCATGGTGACTTATTTCACAGTGACAATCACTAAACCACTAAAAATGACACCAAATGTATTGTGAATGTTTGAAAGAGAGCGCTGGGTAATGTTCTCTCAATGGTAAACAACGCTTCACTGGCGTCCTGCGCAGGCGCAGGGCAGGCGCGGAGCAGGCGGACAGGTCTAATACGTTACGATACACGATATCGAAAAAAGCTTACGTTACACGATTTTTACGATATATGAGCCTTACGTTACTCGGGGGTCCACTGTATTACATGTACAGTGGACCCCCGGTTAATAGCCATAATTCGTTCCAGAATGCTGTTAGAGTGCCGTTACCGAACGAATTTGTTCCCATAAGAAAAAATGTAAATTAGATTAGTCCTTTTAGACCCCCAATACACATACACAAGCACTTACAAAAATACACTTACATAATTGTTCGAGTTTGGAGCTGTACGTAAACCGGGGGTCCACTGTATTAAGTTTTCTGGGGAAAGTGCTTCAGCTGATCATACGGCAGCCAGTAATTTCCCTGCTGAATTGCTGGAAATTATTTCTGAGGGTGGCTATGAACCACATCAAGTGTTTAATGCTGATGAGACAATTGTTTTTTGGAAAAAAATGCCAACATGAAGAAAAGTGCACCGGGCTTCAAGGCAGCAAAGAATCGTTTCACCTTGCTCCTTTGCGGTAATGCGTTAGGCGAATTCAAGTGTAAGCCCATAGTAATAGTAATAGTTTATTTGGACATGATACAAAAATTACAATGGTTTGTGAGATTATATGAGGTGTACATGCCAAAAGCCCCTAATATGCAGGGCATTTTGGGCAGACTTAAAATTAACTTAAAACTAAATGGTAAGAATTTTTGTAAATAGTTTACAATATGAGTATAGGCGAGTATTTAAGCTATGAAATTTGAACATAGTTTAGACATGACATTTTTGTAACATAGTTTTATACTTTTGTCTTCATTATAATTTTAATTAAATCAGTTTAAACAAATTAAATCAATAAGTTTGTGTTGCAATATCAAATTATATGGTCATTAGATGAGTTACAAGGAGCACAAGGGTATATAAGGATATATGAGGTATAAGTTTCAGCATTTGTACTAGATTATATTTGATAAACTATTTTTCTTTGAGCAGTTAAGTAAGGGGTTTTGAGGCTAAATGGTAGGAATTATAGTAGACAGTTTACAATAAAAGTATAGTTGAGTATTTAAGCTATTAAATTTGAACATAAGTTGAACATGACATTTTTGAAACATTATAGTTTTATTATTTTGGATCATTTACAGTTTTATATGTCTACATAATAGTATTATTAAATCAGATTAAACAAATTAAATCAATAATTTGTTTTGCAATAACAGTTTATAAGGTCATTAGATGAGTTACAAGGAGCACATGGGTACATGTGGATGGATTTCTTTATATTAGGTGGTTCCTACATTATAAGATATAACATGGCATATACATTATGAGGTATAAGTTTCAACATTTGTACTAGATTATGTTTGATAAATTATTTTTCTTTGGGCAATTTTGTAGGGGGTTATGAGGCTAGGGTAGTAACACAGTGAATAATGTTATTTTGAGGCAGTGTAAAGTTATTTAATAACTTTGTGGGTAATGTAAAGTAGTGGGTATTTAGTTGTGGGTGAGTAGGTGATTTTTTAACAGAGTTTTGAAGTGATGTACAGACCGGGTTTCTTTGGTAATCATAGGTAATAAATTCCAAATTTTTGGGCCTTTAATGTGCATTGCGTTTTTGCATAGTGTGAGGTGGACGCGGGGAACATCAAAGAGTGATCTGTGCCTTGTGTTATGTTCATGTGTCCTGTTAAGATTTGTTAGGAGAATTTTGAGTTGTGGGTTAATATTTGAGTTTAGTGTTTTATGTATATAATAGGCACTGTAAAAAGTATGGATGTCTTGTATGGTGAGTAAGTTCAGACTTTTGAATATAGGTGGAGTATGTTGTCTAGAGTGGGAATTTGTTATCATTTGAACTACAGCCTTTTGTTGAGTTATTAATGGTTTGAGGTGATTTATTGTTGTTGAGCCCCATGCACAGATTCCATAGGTGAGATAGGGGTAAATGAGTGAGTGATAAAGGAAAAGGAGAGCTGGTTGTGGAACATAGTACCTTATCTTGGATAGTATTCCTATGGTCTTGGACACTTTCTTAAAAATGTGTTGTATATGGGTCTTAAATTTGAGGCCACTGTCAAGGTGGATTCCTAAGAATTTTCCCTCTCTAAGAATCCTCGTGCTTTGAAAGGTGTAGATAAAAACACCTTACCAGTAATTTGGAGGTCAAACCAGTCAGCATGGATGACAGAGGAAATATTTATTGACTGGTTTAAGCATCATTTTATTCCTGAAGTCAAGTTTTACCTGCACAGCAAGAACCTTGCATTCAAGGCTCTCTTCATTCTTGATAATTCCTATACTCATCCACAAGCTTTGCTGGATGTGACCCCACATGTAAAAGTTGTATTTTTACCTCCAAATACAACATCTCAAATTCAACCACTGGACCAGGGAGTAATTAAGACATTCAAGTGTAACTACACAAAAAAAGTTATGAAAAAACTAGTTGCATCAATGGACTCTGATTCCAACCTGGCAGTACCAAGCTTCTGGAGTAAATTTAACATTGCAGATGCCATCAGCTATGCTATAAGTGCATGGAATGAAGTACCCCAATCAACATTAAATGCAGGCTGGGGAAAGTTATGGCCTTCTGTAGTTAATTCTTTCACTGGTTTTCCCTTGCTTGATAGTCTGGTTCAGCAAATTGTTCAGCTGGCAAGGAGATTACCAGGTGATGATTTTGAAGATATGAATGAAGATGTGAATGAGCTCTTAGAAGATGATGATGATGAAGACAGGAGTCCAGAGAAAATGTTGGCAGAGCTCGTTGAACATATACAAGGGAGCCACATAACAGAAGATGAAGAAGAACCTGAAGAAAAACAGTTAACATTGCAACAGTTACGTGAGCAGTTCCATGTTGCTGCTAAACTAGCAGACTTTTTCACTGAAGAGGACCCTGACAAATCTAGAAGCAGTGCTTTGAAACAGGGTCTAGACCAGCTGATGATGCCTTACCGTCAACTGTATAATGTACGGCAAGGTAAAAGGGCCCAGAGAACCATTACAGAATTTATGCACACTCCAATACAACCATCGACTTCAGTACCAGAACCGCTACCATCCACTTCTACCGACAACCAACAACCATCCACCTCAGCCCAGTAGGGCCACACCATCCATATCCACTCTCTTCACAGTCCTCCACAAACACCATTACCCACAATTTAAGGTAAAAAATACTATTATTTCTATTGCATTTGTAGTCTTACGAGCAAAATTCATTCCACTCTGCTGTTCAAGTGCCGATACCGAAAGAATTTTTTCCCATAAGAAATAATGAAAATTAGGTTAATACATTTCAGACCCCCAAAAATACACTTACAAAAGCACCTACAAAAATACACTTACATAATTGTTCAAGTTCTGAGCTGCTTGTAAGTAGAGGTACCACTGTATTCACTTTTATTTTGTAAGATCTGGAGGTCTAAAAAAATGTTGTTTGGCTTTTTGGGGGCTCCCAGGAACATAACCCTATTTTCCCCATAAGTTATTTAGTTTGTCTAACACGGTTTTAATTAACATGTTTTTTTAACTAACACAGTGTTTTCAGGAACATAACTACCGTGTTAAATGACGGTCTACTGTATAGCTTCCTTTCTATCAACTGAGACCAAAAAAATGAGAATACAACCATATAAACTATACGAAAATACACAGCAAATTCGCGTTTACATCATAAACATGGTCACAGTTTGTTTCTCATTATGCATTGCATGCTACAGGATTTTTTTTATATAGTGCACATTTACCACACAGACCTATTCTCTCATTTGTATGCCCAAATTTACCGGTCACTGCTTATCTGAGTGAGCCGAGCTTATGGCGACCGACAGTGGCTTCAAAGCCACCTTATCTTTTATGGACAATGTACGGTGTATGTGCTTTACACAACGAGAAGCATTTCTTTTATTCAATGGAACCATGGTTAAGGCTAAAAGTGAGCAGGTTATAACAATAAATGGAAAAAAAAGAAATTGGAATGAATTATGCAGCAAGTAGTGCCACCAAACAGTACCAGCAGGTTGGTGTGGCAACCCTGGAAATTTGAAATTATGTTAGCCGAAAATAGTGCCAGATTACTGATTGCCGACCTGTATTAGTATACCATCATATATATTAGCTGCTCTCAAGGCAGGGATAATCAGAGACAAAGCTGCTAATCACTGCCCCATCTTTCTCATAACCAACATACAGTGGACCCCCGGATTACCTACTGCTCCAAACTCAAACAATTATGTAAGTGTATTTTTGTAAGTGCTTTTGTAAGTGTATTTTTGGGGGTCTAAAAGGACTAATCTAATTTACATTATTCCTTATGGAAACAAGTTCGTTCGGTAACGGCATTTGAACAGCATTCTGGAACGAAATAAGTATGTAATCCAGGGGTCCACTGTATGTAAATTACTACTGACAGTAAGATCTCATTTTGTCTCCATGATCAGACATCAATAAATTATTTTATTACAGCACTAAACAACACAGACTGTCAGAGTTTATTGATAATTGGGAACTTGATGAAAGGGTCAGTGTTTTCTACAAAAAAAAAAAAAATTATATAATAGACATTGTCCAATTAAAACTAAGCACATCGCAGCCAAGAGACTAAATAGCCCATGGCTAACAAACAGCATCCTAAGATCCACTGATGAAAACAGCTATGGTACTACAGGTATGAAAACCAGTTCAAATTGGGATTAGTAACTAAGGAACAGACTAAAAACTATATACAGTATGGCCCCACTTAAACGGCAGGTTAGGTTCCAGGATAGTGCCTTAAAGCAGACATCGCCGAAAAGCAGAACCCAATTTTTTTCCACTTATAAATGCATGCAAATGCCAGACAATAAGCTTACACTAACTTATATTAAGTTAGCAATAGCACTAGGCATTAAAAAAACACAATAAAAAGTAAGATACACACAGAGTACACTTATTGCTTACCTTAAAGTACAGTCAACCCCCAGTGATAGACGGCGTCAGAGGTTGTCCAAATCGGTGTTAGACAGGTTTTTTAATAAGAATTTTGGCTCGGTATTAGAAAAGTCGCTGAGAGTTGGACAAGTTGGCTATTCGTCCCGGATGCGTACGCATGGCCCAGCTGGGCCCGGGCACTCCACGGATCGTCAGTGCTATTGTTTACAAGCGAGAGCGACCACCACCCACACATTCATACCAGTATATTGTCATTATTCCACTGTTTTTAGTGCTTGCAACTGCTAAATAAGCCACCATGGGCCCCAAGAAAGCTCCTAGTGCTAAGCCTGTGGTAAAGAGTGTAGCAGGGAGTGAAGCATTCATGCAGGGAGTGTAGGATTCATGCAGGGAGTGTAGCATTCATGCAGGGAGTGTAGCATTCATGCAGGGAGTGTAGCATTCATGCAGGGAGTGAAGCAGGGATGCAGGAAGTGTAGCATTCATGCAGGGAGTGAAGCAGGGATGCAGGGAGTGTAGCATTCATGCAGGGAGTGAAGCAGGGATGCAGGGAGTGTAGCATTCATGCAGGGAGTGAAGCAGGGATGCAGGGAGTGTAGCATTCATGCAGGGAGTGTAGCATTCATGCAGGGAGTGTAGCATTCATGCAGGGAGTGTAGCATTCATGCAGGGAGTGTAGCATTCATGCAGGGAGTGTAGCATTCATGCAGGGAGGGTAGCATTCATGCAGGGAGTGTAGCATTCATGCAGGGAGCGTAGCATTCATGCAGGGAGTGTAGCATACATGCAGGGAGTGTAGCATTCATGCAGGGAGTAAAGCAGGGATGCAGGGAGTGTAGCATTCATGCAGGGAGTAAAGCAGGGATGCAGGGAGTGTAGCATTCATGCAGGGAGTGTAGCATTCATGCAGGGAATGTAGCATTCATGCAGGGAGAGTAGCATTCATGCAGGGAGTGAAGCAGGGATGCAGGGAGTGTAGCATTCATGCAGGGAGTAAAGCAGGGATGCAGGGAGTGTAGCATTCATGCAGGGAGTGTAGCATTCATGCAGGGAATGTAGCATTCATGCAGGGAGTGTAGCATTCATGCAGGGAGTGAAGCAGGGATGCAGGGAGTGTAGCATTCATGCAGGGAGTGTAGCATTCATGCAGGGAGTAAAGCAGGGATGCAGGGAGTGTAGCATTCATGCAGGGAGTGTAGCATTCATGCAGGGAATGTAGCATTCATGCAGGGAGTGTAGCATTCATGCAGGGAGTGTAGCATTCATGCAGGGAGTGTAGCATTCATGCAGGGAGTGTAGCATTCATGCAGGGAGTGTAGCATTCATGCAGGGAGTGTAGCATTCAAAGAAAAAGGCCAGTAACCCCGGAAAAGAACTTGCCACCTGCAGTGTTAATGGAAGGGGATTCCCCTTCCAAACACTAGCATACTACTCCATCCTCTCCCCTCCTCCCATCTTGCACACATCAACAACTCTTCAATAAATGTAAGTGACATGTTATTGTACAGTAGATCGTCATTTAGCACGGTACGTAGTTACGTTCCTGAAAACGTCGTGTTAGATTATTTCGTGTTAGATAATTAAAAGAACTTATGGGAAAAATAGGGTTACATTTCTGGGAGTCCCCCAAAAGCCAAACAAGTTTTTTTTAGACCAACAGATCTTGCAAAAATTGAAGGTGAATATGTAATTGTAGTTCATTGTCGTGATATATTACTGCTTAAGACTACAAATGCAATAGAAATAATAGTATTTCTTACCTTAAATTGTGGGTAATGATGTTTGTGGATGGTTGTGAAGAGAGTGGATATGGATGGTGTGGCCCTACTGGGCAGAGGTGGATGGTTGTTGGTTGTCGGCAGAAGTAGATGGTAGAGGTTCTGGTACTAAAGTCGATGGTTGTATTGGAGTGTGCATAAATGCTGTAATAGATCTCTGGGCTCTTTTACCCTGCAGTACATTATACAGCTGACAGTAAGACATAATCAGCTAGTATAGACCCAGTTTCAAAGCACTGCTTCTAGATTTGTTATTGTATAATTATACTATTACTATCAATAAATAATATCTACCTATCATATTTATTCCAGGATAATATTAGGTATAACATAAATAATGTAGAAGCATGATAAAGATGCATAAATTAATAAAAACTGACATATAGGTATTGAAGGGTGGGCGGGGCTGAGAGCGAGAAGTGGAGCAGTGTCTCAGTTGCTCATGGATCATCATGGCGTGTGGATATGTTAGCTTACGGCACTATAAAGTATTGTAAAATAATACTATTACTATCAATAAAGGTTATCTACCTATCATATTTATTCCAGATTAATATTTGGTATAACATAAATTTCGTAGAAGCGTGATAAAGATGCACAAATTAATAAAAACTGATATTATATTACATATTGAATGGTAGGCGGTGCGGTGCTATGAGAGAGATGGGCTAGCAGTCTCTCTCAGCTCAGTTACTCATGGACCACCATGGCGTGTGGAGGTGTGAGCTCACCGCACTAAAATATTGTATAATAATACTTATTATTACTATCAATAAGTTATCTACCTATCATATTTATTCCAGAATAATGTTAGGCATAACTTAAATAATGTAGCAGCATGATAAAGACGCCCAAATTAATATAAATATGACATAGATAATGAAGGTTGGAGGGTGGGGCCAGCGTCAGCCCATAAACAAAGCCAAGTGACCATCGCCTCACACACCAGCCAGGGTACTTCCCCACACACCAGCCAGGGTACTTCCCCACACACCAGCCAGGGTACTTCCCCACACACCAGCCAGGGTACTTCCCCACACACCAGCCAGGGTACTTCCCCACACACCAGCCAGGGTACTTCCCCACACACCAGCCAGGGTACTTCCCCACACACCAGCCAGGGTACTTCCCCACACACCAGCCAGGGTACTTCCCCACACACCAGCCAGGGTACTTCCCCACACACCAGCCAGGGTACTTCCCACACACCAGCCAGGGTACTTCCCCACACACACCAGCCAGGGTACTTCCCCACACACCAGCCAGGGTACTTCCCACACACCAGCCAGGGTACTTCCCACACACCAGCCAGGGTACTTCCCCACACACCAGCCAGGGTACTTCCCCACACACCAGCCAGGGTACTTCCCCACACACCAGCCAGGGTACTTCCCCACACACCAGCCAGGGTACTTCCCACACACCAGCCAGGGTACTTCCCCACACACCAGCCAGGGTACTTCCCCACACACCAGCCAGGGTACTTCCCCACACACCAGCCAGGGTACTTCCCCACACACCAGCCAGGGTACTTCCCCACACACCAGCCAGGGTACTTTCCCACACACCAGCCAGGGTACTTCCCACACACCAGCCAGGGTACTTCCCCACACACCAGCCAGGGTACTTCCCACACACCAGCCAGGGTACTTCCCCACACACCAGCCAGGGTACTTCCCCACACACCAGCCAGGGTACTTCCCCACACACCAGCCAGGGTACTTCCCCACACACCAGCCAGGGTACTTCCCACACACCAGCCAGGGTACTTCCCACACACCAGCCAGGGTACTTCCCCACACACCAGCCAGGGTACTTCCCACACACCAGCCAGGGTACTTCCCCACACACCAGCCAGGGTACTTCCCCACACACCAGCCAGGGTACTTCCCCACACACCAGCCAGGGTACTTCCCCACACACCAGCCAGGGTACTTCCCCACACACCAGCCAGGGTACTTCCCCACACACCAGTCAGGGTACTTCCCCACACACCAGCCTGGATACTTCCCCACACAAACGATTTGATTTGAGTGGGACTTGCGCATGACTGAATAGAATTATCGAAGCTTATTGCTTGCGGAGCATTGAAAATTTGGTTGGGCAAATATTCTGTTAGTGGGATGGTTTGTGAAGGACCTGCGGGCTCAATTTTTTTTCACCCTCCCGCGAACCGTGTAATATCATTTTTACGTCTTGTTAGATAATAATGTGCCACAATTCTTCAATCGTGCAATACCCGTAACATCCAACATAATCTCGTGCTAAATGACTATCTACTGTACTATTATTTCTTTATTTGTCATAAAATTGTGTGTAATTTAATGTCAAAAAGTTCTAAAAAATATTTTATTTTAATACTTTTGGATGTCTGGAACAGATTAATTTTATTTCCATTATTTCTTATGGGGAAATTAGAATCGGAAATTGACCAAACCGGTGATCGACGGGCCCTCTGGAACGGATTACCAGCAATAACCGGGAGTTGACTGTATTAACATTGATGTGGAAACTTTTTTAGTCACTAAAAGTTCCACAGGGTAAGTGAGCCGTTAGGAGCCTTAAACATACCGTGGATCGGCCCTCGGAGTTTATAAACCCACACACCCAACAAAACATACGCACACTCCAGCTGATGACGGTGACTATTGTGTATATTTTAATTGATAGATTTATCCACCTAGGAACACCTAGGCAAGTTTGTACAGCTAGAGACTAATAGTAGGATTATTAAGGCAACGTTAGGTATTAATAGTGTAGCTCTAGCACCCTAATATAGGTAGTTATAGGCCTGAATAGACAAGCATTAGATTATGTTAGCTAACGAGAACTGGCAGCTCTACACTTGAATCTAGGCGGGAAAGAGCACCAGTTCCTTCTTACCAGAGCACACTCCACACGGAGAAGACGTGCTGTGATACCACAGCATCCCAACGTGACCCAACATCTGTCCTGGGGCCACGGAGGAGATCCCGAAGTACCGTGGACATCTGCCTCCATCCAGACCCTGTTACAGTAAGACTAGGCTTTCTTTCTCTCAGTATCTGGCCAGTTTTCTGGGGGAAAAGTTAGTGAGTTATCTGTGGGTCTTAGGCGGACGGACGACTTTGTGTTGGTATGTACCAGCGTCGTCTCTTAAGTTCAAGTCTGGAAGCTAGTGTTACTTACTGTATATATTGCTCAAGGGATACCCAAGGAACCAGGGAACTCTGAGGTGCAGACAGGACACTAATTACCCCATCTTTTGCAGACAAAGTTTCTCCACTGCACATGGTGTTAGGAGGGGTTATATACGTATAAGGAAGACCAGGACACATAGCCACCCTTTTTAATTCAAGTAAGTAAAACCCCTTCCAGTATTGTGTAGGCAGTGTGGGGTTCCCCTTGCTGCAATTAGCTAGAAATTTGTACCATAGCCACTTGTAAGTCTGAGAAGTGTCTCAGAGTGTCGGTGTCAACAGTGCTTGCCTAGAGTGCAGCTTACAAGGGGGCAGTCTCCAAACAAGTTTCTACAATTGATGTGTGAGAGGTGAGTGGCAGTGTATTGTCTAAAACAAGTAAAACATTAAAAGGAATTTTCTTTTCCTTGCAGTAAGCCTCAACTGTAGGCTTAAAATCAGATCAGTAGTCATCCAAGCTTTCGAATTGGATTTATAATAACTGGAGGCTACCTTTTGCATAGTTCTTTAGGGCCCTAGGATTCTCTGAGTGATAAATTTTCATAGGTTTTAACTTTTAATCCCCAGCAGCATTAGCTCCTAGCAAGTGTGTTAGCCGACACTCTTAGGTTATCCTGGGTTCTCTACACATACCGTATGCTGCTATATGTAACTGTATTTGATGGGTATCTCAGCGATCAACATATACCTTGTTAGTAAGTTTATTCAGGTATACACAAATACAGTTACATAGATTATTATACATAGCAGAATATGCGTAGAGAACCTAGGATAACCCAAAAAAAGTCAGTTCACTCAGTTTAATCATTTTTATTTTAACACTTAAAGTAAGAGGCTTACGACTCCTCTTTTTATCACAACTAAGCTTAGACGCCATAGACAATGAGAGCCAACTAGTTAACAAAAGAGTAAATGAGAGAGAGAGAACGAGATACGGAGTTCAGACAAGGTAAAAACAAAAACTGAACAGGTAGTGGGCGATCACTCAGTCAGACGAAATGAATGCATATTAATATGTGTCCACTTTTAGTTCATTCACATATGTTTGTAAGAGTTTGTGAAACTTTTACCTCAAAATAATTTTTTTTATTATAATAATTACCTCACAATACAAATACAGTGGTACCTCGAGTTACGATATTTTTTCGTTCGAGAATGCTGTTCAAGTGCCATTACCAAACGAATTTATCCCCATAAGGAATAATGTAAAATAGACTAGTCCTTTTACACCCCCAAAAATATACTTACAAAAGCATTTAAAAAAATAAACTTACATAAAAGGGCGATTTTGGGGACCATCGTAACACGAGGTACCACTGTACTCTTACATTGTGTACAAGTTGTACAAGTTAGTACAGAATAAACAAACAGCAACACTCCCATTCTCATGCAACACACTATTTTTAGAGTTACTAATATTATTATTATTATTATTATTATTATTATTATTATTATTATTATCCTCAGTGTTTGACTAGAGAAAACGTAATTCTTCCGACACTCCAACAAAGTCGCTTGGTAAACAAATCTCATATTTGTCAATTTTTATTCTGTGGGTGTATGTATCATGTTTATATGCTATGTAACGTGTTTTTTAAATAATTTTGAAGAAAATATCATAGATGGATTAATGAAAATATTTATATTAACGTAAAATAAGACATTTAATATGCCCAAAAGTGATTATTATTAGTATTACGTAATGTTTTCTCTCCGCCCGGCAACCACTCCTCCATAGCATATGGTATTAATACCATACGAAAACTACTTTATCTTGCACATATCCACAGCAAAATACACTTATTGATATCTGTGATTCTCTTTAATTTGCACATTACTAACCACAGCAAAATACACTTATTGATATCTGTGATTCCCCTTAATTTGCACAGTTCTAACCAAAATTCTAATACAATTATTGCTCCATAATACTTAAGCTAGTCATAAGTTTGCCTAAGATACTCCAATATAGAAACTATATTATGCCAATATATCACCTTTATCATTAATATATAAACTAATTGCTAACTTTTTATACTAATTGTTAAATTCTCAATATTTAAATTCCAGTACCTAAATTTTGTAAACCTAACCTAACCTTACAATCTGTATATCCATTGTATAGCTATTGAGTAAGACCTATCATAAGACTGCCTGAAAAGCCTAGGCATACCTAGGCATATTATTGGCCATCTTGTAATATCAACTTTAATGTATAACTATAAGTACCCCCCACCTTGTATTACATGAAATAAAGAATTTGAATTTTGAATTTTGAATTTTGAAAACAGCATGACGACTAATAAGCTTACTCTCAATACTGACAAGACCTACTTCATACAGTTTGGAAACAGAGCCACAAATGTTCCACTTAACATAACGCTCAATGGTTCACCCATTACAAGACTCACAGAGGGAAAATTCCTAGGAATCCACATTGACAGTAGCCTAAAATTCCAAACACACATACAACAACAAATTTCCAAGAAAATCTCAAAGACAGTAGGCATATTATCAAAGATATGCTACTATGTGCCTCAATCAGCTCTCCTTGCACTATATCACTCACTCATCTACCCTTATCTCACCAATGGAATCTGTGCATGGGGATCAACAACAGTAAATCACCTTAGACCACTCATTACCCAGCAAAAGGCTGCAGTCAAAATGATAACAAATTCCCACTCTAGACAGCATACTCTGCCAATACAGTGGACCCTCGGTTAACGAATACCCCGGAAATCGTGCAATTATGTAAGTATAATTTTGTAAGTTCTTGTGGAAGTGTATTTTTGGGGGTCTGAAATAGACTAACCTACGTGAAATTTTTCCTTAAGGGAGTAAATTCGTTCGGTAATGGCACTTGAGCAGACTTCAGGAGTGAAGTTTTTACGAAACTCGGGGGTCCACTGTATTCAAAAGCCTAAAACTACTCACCATAAAGAACATTCACACTTATTCTTGTGCCTACTACATATATAGAACGCTACACTCTAATATAAACCCTCCACTAAAAAATTCTTCTCACCAACTTTAATAGGACCCATGACCACAACACAAGGCATAGATCACTTTTTTATATACCCCATGTCCATATCAACCTATGTAAAAATTCTATGCACATAAAGGGCCCCAGAATCTGGAATTCATTACCAGTAAATACTAAAATAACCTTGTCTGAAAATCATTTTAAGACTTCTCAAAAACCACCTACTCACCCTTAACTAAATACTCATACTCAAAAAATACTCAATGTTATTTTCCTATAAGATCATTTCCATTTTTACTATTATGATCTATTATATTACTTTCAAAAATGCTCAGTGTTATTTTCCTATAAGATAATTTCAATTTTTACTATTATATTACTATTATGTATATTACCACCTACTCACCCTAAACTAAATACGTACGCATTCTGTAAATTACTTTAAAAAATGCTCAATGTTATTTTCCTTAAGATAATTTCAATTTTTACTATTAACTACCATCCTACTAAACACTTGCTACAATGTAGTATCACCATATTGTAATTTGCCCAATGTAATATCATCATATTGTAATCTGAACAATATTTAAACAAGTCAAACTCAATCAATTTCTCCAATGTCATGTCAGTGGCTCTCCTTGCAATTCTATGTAAACTTCTATGTAAAATTGTGAAGAAATAAATACAGTGGACCCCCGGATTACGTAATTTTTTCGTTCAAGAATGCTGTTCAAGTGCAATTACCGAACTAATTTATTCCCATAAGGAATAATGTAAATTAGATTAGTCCATTTAGACCCCCAAAATTACACTTACAAAAGCACTCACAAAAATAAACTTACATAAAAGTTTGGAGACCATCGTAAACCGAGGGTCCACTGTATTTGTATTTGTATATGCTTTGTAACGTGTTTCTTATATAATTTTGAAGAAAATATCATAGATGGATTAATGAAAATGTCTATATTAACCCTTTCAGGATTTCGGCCGTACTAGTACGGCTTACGCACCAGGGTTTTCGTAGTACTAGTACGCCTAAATTCTAGCGCCCTCAAATCAAGCAGAAACAGGCTGGTAGGCCTAGATGTGAGAGAATGGGTCTGTGCGGTCAGTGTGCGCAGTATAAAAAAAATCCTGCACCACACAGTACATGAGGAAAAAAAACTCTGAACATGTTTTTGGTTTAAAACAGCGAATTTGCAGTCTATTTTTGTATGGTATTTATGCTTGTATTCTCATTTTCTTAGTCTCATTTGATAGAATGGATGATATATTACAGAAGTAGAGAGAATTTTGACTGGTTTCACGATGACACGTACATACCTTGAAACTGAGCGCAAAGTAGCGAAAATGTTCTATTTTTTGCCTATGTTCAAGAGTAAACAAATCACGCCATGTGTCTAATACACATCAACTGGGTAGTCTAATATTCTTGCACAAGTGCGCTAATATTATTTATACCATTTTTACAATTATGCAGTTGTATGCATAACAGTAAATCTTTTATTTTTTGTGAGAATAAAAATTCAAAATGGAAAGCAAAAGTAATGCAAAAGGGGCCTAGAGACGTGACTAATGAACAGATAAAATGTTATTTGAGTGCCAGGAATGTCTGTCTCATTTATTCTGGACCCTATTTTGAAATTGGCATCTTTTGAAATTTGTGTGAAATTGGCCAAATTGCCAATTTCTGACCACCTTATTGGGTAGTTGAAATCGGTAAATTGGCGGTTTCTTGTACTCAATTGATAGAACAAATGAAATTCTAGCAAAAGAGCTATAATTTTAGTAGACTGAAACATTGGAATTTACCGAAAATAGGGCTCAAAGTGGGCGAAATAACCGATCCATAAATGACATTGATACCCTTAACTTCGTGAAAGCATAATTCCGTTAGTTTTCGATCAAATTTCATAATTTTTGTGTCGTTGTGATCGGAAAAAGATTCTCTATAATTTCAAAAGAAAAAATAATTATTTTTTTCCCGAAAAATTTGCGACCCTGAGAACGAGTTTGGGAGAGGGCCTGGCGACCCTCAAAGGGTTAACGTAAAATAAGATATTTAATGTGCCCAAGAGTAATTATTATTAGTACAGTGGACCCCCGGAAATCGATTGGTCTGATTATCGGCCGACTCGATTATCGATCGCTTTTTTTGGCCCAACTTTTGCCCGATTATCGGCCGTTTCCCCGATTATCAGCCCGTGTCCCAGACCTGTCCGCCTGCCCCACGCTTGCGTGCTTCACCAAGCAGGCATCTTGAGCCAGTCTAGCTTTGTTTATCACATTAAATTCATTGTGTTTAGTGCTTGTTTATTGATTGTGACTGTGAAATAAGCCACCATGGGCCCAAAGAAACTTCATAGTGGCAGCCCTTTGGTAAAGAAAGTGCCAAACACGACAGAATTGAAGAAAGAAATTGTAGCAAAGTACCAAAGTGGAGGAGGAAGAGGGGAGAATGTGCCTTCTTCAGTGATTCTACAATATGTATGATTCTAAAGCAGCACAAGTCGATAAAGGCTATAGCACCAGCCAGCGATAAAGTGTAGCATTAATAGTGTAGCAAGTAAGTTAAGCCATTAATCAATAGAAAAAATGACGACACGAAACATAATTCCTCCATTGTTTGTTTGAGGAATATAGGGACACTGAGACCAGAGCTGCCCTCTGCCAACATCTCCTCCAAGGTAAGTGTAAATATTTCTTATTTATATAAGTGTGAATATTTCTTATTTATAAATTAAAGTGTAAATATTTCTTATTTATAAATTAAAGTGTAAATATTTCTTATTTATAAATTATGTACAGTTGTTTGTGTGAATAGTGGTGGTGGCTTTCTGCTGCAGCCGACCACCACCACGGCTTATGGTCAGTGGTCCTTACACCCAACAACAACAACAACACCTCCACCAGTCCTTCCACTCGTAATAACATGTTTTATTTATTCTAGAGTTTATATCATGTTTCTATGTTATTAATATTGTTTATTATGTCATATTAGATGAATTGTGCTAGATAAATAAGCTGTAGGGTTGATATTATTGTCATATTGAAGGACTATCTTGTCCTGCCTCCAAACAAACTCCTGCCTCTCTCATACGCCAACAAGAGTCTTCAATAAAGGTAAAACTGATTTAACTGTTCATTTATCAATTAAAATTAGTGCTTTATATTTATTTCTCATTGTTTTCTGTATGTAAAACTATAGTATTTAGTTAGTTTGAGTTTGATATCTTTATTATGCACCCCATACCCATCCTGTGGGCGGTAGTCAAAAGATTACAGAGGTAAATAATGGGTCCAAGGACTGGACCCCAAAGTTTTGATAGCTGAGCAAGTTACAAAGGTAATGAACTCACAAGTTACAAAGGTAATGAACTTACAAGTTACAAAGGTAATGAACTCACAAGTTACAAAGGTAATGAACTCACAAGTTACAAAGGTAATGAACTCACAAGTTACAAAGGTAATGAACTCACAAGTTACAAAGGTAATGAACTCACAAGTTACAAAGGTAATGAACTCACAAGTTACAATGGTAATGAACTCACAAGTTACAAAGGTAATGAACTCACAAGTTACAAAGGTAATGAACTCACAAGTTACAAAGGTAATGAACTCACAAGTTACAAAGGTAATGAACTCACAAGTTACAAAGGTAATGAACTCACAAGTTACAAAGGTAATGAACTCACAAGTTACAAAGGTAGTGAACTCACAAGTTACAAAGGTAATAAACTCACAAGTTACAAAGGTAATGAACTCACATGAACTCACAAGTTACAAATGTAATGAATCATGTAAGTAAATTTACTTACTTACATTTATAGTATATGGTTACAATCATGAACAAATTATAAAGTAATGAGCAATTCACTAGTCTACACCCGGTCACAACTGTAATGAGTTCTTGGTAGAAATTTTTAATTGTTGGGTCACACACACACATACATACACACATACATATACACACACACACACATACACACACATACACATATACATACACACACACACATACACACACACACACACACACACCATGGTTCACCCAAAGGTGCAGGGAATCCAAAACCAAGTGTGCAAGGGAATGGAAGAGGTACAGAAGGCAAAGGACCCAGGAGAATAAGGAGAACAGTCGTAGAGCCAGAAATGAATATTCACAGATCAGAAGGGAGGCCCAAAGACAGTACAAGAATGACATAGCAGCGAAAGCCAAATCTGACCCAAAGCTGCTGTACAGCCACATCAGGAGGAGGACAACAGTAAAGGACCAGGTGAAAAGGCTGATTAAGGAAGGAGGGGAGGTCACAAGAAATGACCGCAATGTGTGTGAGGAGCTCAACATGAGATTCAAAGAGGTGTTCACAGAGGAGATAGAAGGGCCTCCAGAAAGGCGGAGAGGTAGGGTACACCATCAGTTGCTGGACACAATACACACAACTGAGGAAGTGAAGAGGCTACTAAGCAAGCTAGATACCTCAAAGGCGATGGGGCCGGATAACATCTCTCAATGGGTCCTGAGAGAGGAAGCAGAGGAGCTATGTGTACCCCTAACAAAATCTTCAACACATCTATCAAAACAGGGCAACTACCTGAGGTATGGAAGACAGCAAATGTAGTTTCAATTTTTAAAAAAGGAGACAGGAACGTAGCACTAAACTACAGACCAGTGTCACTGACATGTATAGTATGCAAGGTCATGGAGAAGATAGTCAGGAGAAGAGTGGTGGAGCACCTAGAAAGGAATGAGCTTATCAACGACGGCCAACACGGTTTCAGGGATGGGAAATCCTGTGTCACAAACCTACTGGAGTTCTACGACAGGGTGACAACAATAAGACAAGAGGGAGAGGGGTGGGTAGATTGCATATTCTTGGATTGTAAGAAGGCGTTTGACACAGTTCCACACAAGAGATTAGTGCAGAAGCTGGAGGACCAGGCAGGGGTAACAGGGAAGGCACTATAATGGATCAGGGAATACCTGTCAGGAAGACAGCAGCGAGTCATGGTACGTGGCGAGGTGTCAGAGTGGGCGCTGGTGACGAGTGGGATTCCACAGGGGTCAGTCCTAGTACCAGTGCTGTTCCTGGTATTTGTGAATGACATGACAGAAGGAATAGACTCTGAAGTGTCTCTGTTTGCAGATGATGTGAAGTTGATGAGAAGAATTCAATCGGATGAGGTCCAGGGAGAACTACAAAGGGATCTGGATAGGCTGCAAGCCTGGTCCAGCAATTGGCTCCTGGAGTTCAACCTCACCAAGTGCAAAGTCATGAAGATTGGGGAAGGGCAAAGAAGACTGCAGACGGAGTACAGTCTAGAGGGCCAGAGACTACAAACCTCAATCAAGGAAAAAGATCTTGGGGTGAGTATAACACCAGGCACATCTCCTGAGGTGCACATCAACCAAATAACTGCTGCAGCATATGGGCGCCTAGTAAACCTAAGAACAGCATTCCGACATCTTAATAAAGAATCGTTCAGGACCCTGTACACTGTGTACTGTGAGGGAAAAGTGGAGTATAATTATGGGTTAAGGTTGTTAGTCAGCCGGCGATCATTAATGGGTTCAGCCGGTACTTCCATCTAGCGGGCCGAGGCAGAACCCCCCCCCCTTTTCTGGTGGTAGTTACCTTACCTGGTGAACAGTGAAACTGTGGAGAGTCACTACACCTCCACACTTCTCCTGATCAGGTAAGGTTTGTTTGTGGTTGTTTTATGATTACCAGTAATTTCTTCCATCTTAAAGTGAACATGCTATCCCTTTTCTTTCTTACGTTTTATGTTTGCTTACTTGTGGTAACCATTATTTATTTCTCTTTATCAGCTCTGCTGCTGACCTGGTCAGCTGGTACAGACGCCCGTTTTGAAGGAGCAAGTATATGTCCATGCGGACTCATTCTCTGACGCTTACTCATGCGCATATACATCTTACCTACCGCGACCAAGTGGCATACCAGAATTTGTAACCTTTGCCCAGGATAACCATCCAACATCTCATCTACACCCGAGACTCATCCTGGGCCTTATATTCTCCTACTCTCCATCCTGCCAGAACCACAACGGCCAATTTTTTTATATATATATATTTTATTAAAAACTTAAAATTCTTTGTTTATTTCCTACCCAAGAGTCATTATTTGTTTTTATTATTTTTTCCATTATATTTTGTTCAGGTGGAAGGCATTCCCCTGACATGTACATTAGGCCCATACTGGAGTATGCAGCACCAGTTTGGAACCCACACCTAGCCAAGCACGTAAAGATGATAGAGAAAGTGCAAAGTTTTGCAACAAGACTAGTCCCGGAGCTAAGGGGTATGTCCTACGAGGAGAGGTTAAGGGAAATCGACCTGACGACACTGGAGGACAGGAGAGATAGGGGGGATATGATAACAACATATAAGATACTGAGAGGAATTGACAAGGTGGACAAAAACATAATGTTCCAGAGATGGGACACAGCAACAAGGGGACACAGTTGGAAGTTGAAGACTCAGATGAATCACAGAGATGTTAGGAAGTATTTCTTCAGTCACTTGCACACAAAAATCACTCCGTACGAAAGCAAAAGACTTGGCAGGCGATGTAACATTCCCCCAATGAAGAGCAGGGGTGCCACTAGCACGTTGAGGGACAACACAATAAGTGTGAGGGGCCCAAGATTGTTCAACTGCCTCCCAGCATACATCAGGGGGATTACCAACAAGCCCCTGGCTGTCTTCAAGCAGGCACTGGACAGGCACCTCAAGTCGGTACCTGATCAGCCGGGCTGTGGTTCGTACGTTGGACTGCGTGCGGCCAGCAGTAACAGCCTGGTTGATCAGGCTCTGGTCCAACAAGAGGCCTGGTCACAGACCGGGCCGCGGGGGCGTTGACCCCTGGAATTCTCTCCAGGTAGACTCCAGGTAGACAGAGTGGTCGGGAAGTGGAAGTTTGGGAAGCGATGTAGTGGAGGCAGGTTCCATACATAGCTTTAAGCAGAGGTATGATAAGGCTCATGGCGCAGGGAGAGTGACCCTACAGCAGCCAGTGAAGAGGCAGGGCCAGGAGCTATGAATCGACCCCTGCAACCACAACTAGGTGCGTACACACACACGCACATACAACAGGCGGTTTTCAATCGACGTGCCTAGGACAAAATGGCAACTAATACATATACATACACACACACACACACACACATACAGGAGCTGTGACTCGACCCCTGCAACCACAACTAGGTGAGTACACACACACACACACACGTGGCAATGCTTTATTTACAGGAAGCAAAGTCAGGGTATTTTTCCAGAATGGTCTGTAATATACCACTGTGGATAAAATACTTTGACATATCTTGAACATTTCTGAGTGAGTTATCTCTGAATTTATTAATTTTATAGCACTCCAGTACATAATGACGCAGGGTGTGACAATAATCCAACTGGCAAAGTTTACATTTTGTTTGGTCTACATCTGGTGGTGGTGATTTAACCTGCCAAAGATACTTGTAACCCAGCCGGAGGCGGGCAGTAGTGACATCCAAGAGCTTGCTTATTTTGTTTGATTCACCATAGACATGTATAGTATTTATTCTTTAAAAAAATGAATTTTTGGTGAATATTTTTGGGTGGAACGAATTACAGTGGACCCCCGAGTAACGTAAAAACTTCATTCCAGAAGCCTGCTCAAGTGCCATTACCGAACGAATTTACTCCCTTAAGGAATAATGTCACGTAGGTTAGTCTATTTCAGACCCCCAAAAATACACTTCCACAAGCACTTACAATATTATACTTACATAATTGTACGATTTCCGGGGTGTTCGTTACTCGGGGGTCCACTGTAATTTTTTTTTTTTTTTTTTTTTTTTTTTATTAACACATCGGCCGATTCCCACCAAGGCAGGGTGGCCCGAAAAAGAAAAACTTTCATCATCATTCACTCCATCACTGTCTTGCCAGAAGGGTGCTTTACACTACAGTTATAAAACTGCAACATTAACACCCCTCCTTCAGAGTGCCGGCACTGTACTTCCCATCTCCAGAACTCAAGTCCGGCCTGCCGGTTTCCCTGAATCCCTTCATAAATGTTACTTTGCTCACACTCCAACAGCACGTCAAGTATTAAAACCATATGCCTCCATTCACTCCTATCAAATACGCTCACACATGCTTGCTGGAAGTCCAAGCCCTCGCACACAAAACTTCCTTTACCCCTCCCTCCAACCTTTCCTAGGCCGACCCCTACCCCGCCTTCCCTCCACTACAGATTTATACACTCTCGAAGTCACTCTGTCTCGTTCCATTCTCTCTACATGTCCAAACCACCTCAACAACCCCTCCTCAGCTCTCTGGACAATCGTTTTGGTAATCCCGCACCTCCTCCTAATTTCCAAACTCCGAATTCTCTGCATTATATTCACACCACACATTGACCTCAGACATGACATCTCCACTGCCTCCAGCCTTCTCCTCGTTGCAACATTCATCACCCATGCTTCACACCCATATAAGAGCGTTGGTATAACTATACTCTCATACATTCCCTCTTTACTTCCATAGACAAGGTTCTTTGTCTCCACAGACTCCGAAGTGCTCCACTCACCCTTTTCCCCTCATCAATTCTATGATTCACCTCATCCTTCATAGACCCATCCGCCGACATGTCCACTCCCAAATATCTGAATACATTCACCTCCTCCATACTCTCTCCCTCCAATCTGATATCCAATCTTTCGTCACCTATTCTTTTGTTATCCTCATCACCTTACTCTTTCCTATATTCACTTTCAATTTTCTTCTTTTACACACCCTACCAAATTCATCCACCAACCTCTGCAGCTTCTCTTCAGAATCTCCCAAAGCACAGTGTCATCAGCAAAAAGCAACTGTGACAACTCCCACTTTGTATTTGCTTCTTTATCTTTTAGCCCAACACCTCTTGCCAAGACCTCGCATTCACTTCTCTTACAACCCCATCTATAAATATATTGAACAACCACGGTGACATCACACATCCTTGTCTAAGGCCCACTTTTACTGGGAAATAGTCCCCTTCCCTCCTACACACTCTAACCTGAGCCTCACTATCCTCATAAAAACTCTTCACTGCTTTCAGTAACCTTCCTCCTATTCCATACACCTGCAACATCTGCCACATTGCCCCCTATCTACCCTATCATACGCCTTTTCCAAATCCATAAATGCCACAAAAACATCTTTACCCTTATCCAAATACTGTTCACCTATATGTTTCACTGTAAACACTTGGTCTACACACCCCTACCTTTCCTAAAGCCCCCTTGTTCATCTGCTATCCTGCTTTCTGTTTTACTCTTAATTCTTTCAATAATAACTCTACCATACACTTTACCAGGTACACTCAACAGACTTATTCCCCTATAATTTTTGCACTCTCTTTTGTCCCCTTTGCCTTTATACAAAGGAACAATACACGCTCTCTGCCAATCCCTAGGTACCTTACCCTCTTCCATACATTTATTAAATAATAGCACCAACCACTCCAAAATTATATCCCCACCTGCTTTTAACATTTCTATCTTTATCCCATCAATCCCAGCTGCCTTACCCCTTTCATTCTACCCACTGCCTCACGAACTTCCCTACACCCACAACTGGCTCTTCCACACTCCTACAAGATGTTATTCCTCCTTGCCCTACACACGAAATCACAGCTTCCCTGTCTTCATCAACATTTAACAAATCCTCAAAATATTCTCTCCATCTTCCCGATACCTCTAACTCTCCATTTAATAACTCTCCTCTCCTATTTTTAACTGTCAAATCCATTTGTTCTCTAGGCTTCCTCAACTTATTAATCTCATTCCAAAACTTTTTCTTATTTTCAACAAAATTTGCTGATAACATCTCACCCACTCTCTCATCTGCTCTCTTTTTACATTGCTTCACCACTCTTTTAACCTCTCTTTTTCTCTCCATATACTCTTCCCTCCTTGCATCACTTCTACTTTGTAAAAACCTCTCATATGCTAACTTTTTCTCCCTTACTACTCTCTTTACATCATCATTCCACCAATCGCTCCTCTTCCCTCCTGCACCCACTCGCCTGTAACCACAAACTTCTGCTGAACACTCTAACACTACATTTTTAAATCTACCCCATACATTTTCGACCCCATTGCCTACACTCTCACTAGCCCATCTATCCTCCAATAGTTGTTTATATCTTACCCTAACTGCCTCCTCTTTTAGTTTATAAACCTTCACCTCTCTTTTACTTACTGATTCTATTTTCCTTGTATCCCATCTACCTTTTACTCCCACTGTAGCTATAACTAAAAAGTGATCTGATATATCTGTAGCCCTCTATAAACATGCACATCCTGAAGTCTACTCAACAGTCTTTTATCTACCAATACATAGTCCAACAAACTACTGTCATTACGCCCTACATCATATCTTGTATACTTATTTATCCTCTTTTTCTTAAAATATGTATTACCTATAACTAAACCCCTTTCTATACAAAGTTCAATCAAAGGGCTCCCATTATCATTTACACCTGGCACCCCAAACTTACCTACTACACCCTCTCTGCATGTTTCTCCCACTTTAGCATTTAGGTCCCCTACCACAATTACTCTCTCATTTGGTTCAAAAGTTCCTATACATTCGCTTAACATCTCCCAAAACTCTCTCTCTCCTCTACACTCCTCTCTTCTCCAGGTGCATACACGCTTATTATGACCCACTTTTCGCATCCGACCCTTATTTTAATCCACATAATCCTTGAATTTACACATTTATATTCCCTCTTTTCCTTCCATAACTGATCCTTCAACATTATTGCTACCCCTTCCTTAGCTCTAACTCTCTCAGATACTCCTGACTTAATCCCATTTATTTCTCCCCACTGAAACTCGCCTACCCCTTCAGCTTTGTTTCGCTTAGGGCCAGGACATCCAACTTCTTTTCATTCATAACATCGGCAATCATCTCTTTCTTATCATCCGCACTACATCCACGCACATTCAGACAACCCAATTTTATAAAGTTTTTCTTCTTCTCGTTTTTAGTATATTTGTACAGGAGAAGGGGTTACTAGCCCATTGCTCCCGGCATCTTAGTCGCCTCATATGACACGCATGGCTTACGGAGGAAAGATTCTTTTCCACTTCCCCATGGACAATAGAGAAAATAAAAAGAACAAGAGCTATTAAGAAAAAGAAGAAAAACCTAGATGTGTGTATGTATATATATGCATGTGTATGCCAGTGTAGTGTGACCTAAAGTGTAAGTAGAAGTAGCTAGATATACCTGTTATCCAGCGTGTTTATGAGACAGAAAAAAGACACCAGCAATCCTACCATCATGTAAAACAGTTTCAGGTTTCTGTTTCACAGTCACCTGGCAGGACGGTAGTACCTCCCTGGGTGGTTGCTGTCTACCAACCTACTACCTAATTGTAATTGTATTTACATTATTTCTTATGGGAAATAAGGGTTCAAAAATCGGCCAGTTCAATTTTAGGCCTAGCTCCTGGAACAGATTAGGGCCGATTTTCGGGGGTCCACTGTATTACGTAATGTTTTCCCTCCGTCCGGCAACCACACCTCCATAGCATATAAACAGCATGTTTATATGCTTTGTAACATGTTTCTTATATAATTTTGAAGAAAATATCATAGATGGATTAATGAAAATATCTATATTGATGTAAAATAGGACATTTAATGTGCCCAAGAATGATTATTACATAATAGAGAGACGTGCTCACGGAAAATGTAAACAAACCGGGTGGCACACGCCGTATCTGAAAGACCGCTCACCATATACAAAAGTTTTGGTCATAATTTGAACTCACCGGGCCGCGGGGGTGTTGACCCCTAGAATTCTCTCCAGCTGTTTTGGGACAGTGACGATCAGCCTTCAAGAGTGCGCAGATGGGCAGGTGTCAGTGTTTCATTCAAGGGGGCTACAAGTTCCAGATCAACAACCAGCAGGTCTCCAGATAACCCCCGGGGCCGGCCAGCACATAGAAGGCAAGATGAAGTGGCAGCAGCTGAAGCAGACACAGATACCGTATGAATGGAATGCCGAAAGGCGAAACGGCGAAAAGTGGGGCCCTATTGTACTGTGGTACCTCGGGTTACAAGTTTAATTTGCTCCAGAAGGCTGTTTGAGTGCCGATACCGAATGAATTTGTTCCCATAAGGAATAATATAAATTAGATTAATCCATTTCAGACCCCCAAATATACACTTACAAAAGCACTTACAGAAATATACTTACATAATTGTTCGAGCTTATGCTATCACCCACTAATGCAAAATTGTTCAACAAATCATTAGAAACCAGAAGTTTCCCAAAAATGCTTAAATTAACACAGTTAATAAAAATCACTATAAGAAGATATACAGTGGACCCCCGGCTAACGAGCAAAATTCATTCCAGAAGCCTGCTCAAGTGCCATTACCGAACGAATTTACTTCCTTAAGAAATAATGTCACGTAGGTTAGTCTATTTCAGATTGATTGGTATTTGTTACTTAAATAACAGTACAAATATGATGGGATATATGATTCTAATTATATATGGGAGTTGAAGGAAGGCTGGAAGAAGAACAACGACAGAACTGGATGAAAACAAGTTTTTGTTTGATATATTGTATTAATGTCAAGATTGGCTGATAGCTGAATTTTAGAATCTTCAGGCAGTGTTCCAGATTTTAGGGCCTTTTATATGCACTGAGTTTTTACTCAGGTTGAATCGGATGCAGGGGATGTCAAAGAGACTTTTGTGTCTTGTGTTATGCCTGTGTTCTGTCACAGCTATCAGGGAAGAGTTTAAGAGTAGAGTTTATACTAGAATTGAGTGTCCTATATATATAATAAGCACAGCAGTATGAGTGCATATTATGTACATAGGTAAATTTAAACATCTGAAGAGTGAGAGTGTGTGTTGTCTGACACTTGATTAGGTAATCATTCTTACAGTGGCTTTTTGTTAAGTTACTGATTTTAGGTGATATAGAAGATTCCTGGCACAAATACCATCGGTGAGGTAAGGATAGATTAGAGAGTAGTACAATGTAAGCAGTGTTTTTTGAGGTACACAGTAATGTATCTTAGAGAGGACATCTACTGTTTCAAAGACCTTTGTTATGTGCTGGATGTGTGTATTGAACTTCAAGTTGCTGTCTGGGTGTAGAATTAAGAATTTTTCCTTGGTTTGTCTTACAATGGGAGATCCACTGATCATTTTATTTAGTTGGACATATGTAACTCTGTTCACAAGCATCATGTAGAAGGTTTTGTGAATATTAATTAAGAGTGAATTTATTGGTAGCCCAAAATGCCCTGGCATGATAATGGCTTTGTTTGTACAGTACTACTTAACAAATCAAAATTGTAATTACACATTGTAACTTTTGCAAAGAAATAAAATCTTCAATCTTTAATCTTTTAAGGTAGATATCTTTTAAGAGTTCCTCATTAACAGCGTTGTAGAGGGAATTTGGATTTGAGTGGGAAAAGACGGAAGTTGTGTCATCTGCAAACAGAACAGGTTCAAGTAGATGAGATACACTTGGAAGATTATTGATGTATGTGATAGATCACATAATGGTTATAATCATAACCGTGATTTTTAAAAGGGTGGACTGGTAAGCCAGCAGAAAGGCCTCGGTCAAATGACCAAAAACTTTATCTCTGCATCATCATATGACAGCAAGGAAATGAGTGAGTTACTTAAATCCCAGTATGACTCAGTTTTTAGCGAGCCACTAACCAGACTGAAAATCGAAAACCTAAATGAATTTTTTATGAGAGTGCCACAGAACTTGACAGACGCATGCCTTTCTGACATCACCACGATGCCAAATGATTTCGAAAAGGCAATAAATGACATGCCCATGCACTCCGCTCCAGGCCCAGACTCATGGAACTCCATGTTCATCAAGAACTTCAAGAAGCCCCTATCATATGCTTTTAACATCCTATGGAGAGGGAGCATGGACACTGGGATCGTCCCGCAGCTACTAAAAACAACAGACATAGCCCCGCTCGACAAAGGGGGCAGTAAAGCAATAGCAAAGAACTACAGACCAATTGCGCTAACATCCCATATCATAAAAATCTTTGAAAGGGTTCTAAGAAGCAAGATACCCACCCATCTTGATACCCATCAATTGCACAACCCAGGACAGCATGGGTTTAGAGCAGGCCGCTCCTGTCTGTCCCAACTACTGGACCACTACGACAAGGTCCTGGATGTTCTAGAAGATAAACAGAATGCAGATGTTATATACACAGATTTTGCAAAAGCCTTTGACAAGTGTGACCATGGTGTAATAGCACACAAAATGTGTGATAAAGGAATAACAGGACTATTGTAGTAGTAGTCAACAGAGTAGTAGTCAACAGAGTAAAGTCTGAGGCAGCTACTGTGAAAAGCTCTGTTCCACAAGGCACAGTACTTGCTCCCATCCTATTCCTCATCCTCATATCAGACATTGACAGGGATATAAGCCACAGTGCTGTGTCTTCCTTTGCAGATGACACCCGAATCTGTATGACAGTGTCCACCGTTGAAGACACTGCAAGACTCCAAGCAGACATAAACCAAATCTTTAAATGGGCTGCAGAAAACAATATGAAGTTCAATGATGAGAAATTTCAATTACTCAGATACGGAAAACATGAAGAAATTAAAATCTCATCGGAGTACAAAACTAATTCCAACCACACAATAGAGCGAAAAACTAATGTCAAAGACCTGGGAGTGATCATGTCAGAGGATCTCACCTTCAAGGACCATAACAAAGTAGCAATTGCATCTGCTCGAAAAATGACAGGATGGATAATGAGAACCTTCAAAACCAGGGATGCCAAGCCCATGTTGACACTTTACAGATCGCTTGTTCTATCTAGGCTGGAATATTGCTGCACACTAACTGCACCTTTCAAGGCGGGTGAAATTGCTGACCTTGAAAATGTGCAGAGAACTTTCACCGCACGCATAAGTGCGATAAACCACCTCAACTACTGGGAACGCTTGAAGTTCCTAAACCTGTACTCTCTAGAACGCAGGCGGGAGAGATACATTATTATATACACATGGAAAATTCTCGAGGGTTTAGTACCAAACTTGCACACAAAAATCACTCCGTACGAAAGCAAAAGACTCGGCAGGCGATGTAACATCCCCCCAATGAAGAACAGGGGTGCCACTAGCACGTTGAGGGACAACACAATAAGTGTGAGGGGCCCAAGATTGTTCAACTGCCTCCCAGCATACATCAGGGGGATTACCAACAAACCCCTGGCTGTCTTCAAGCAGGCACTGGACAGGCACCTAAAGTCGGTACCTGACCAGCCAGGCTGTGGTTCGTACGTTGGACTGCGTGCGGCCAGCAGTAACAGCCTGGTTGATCAGGCTCTGGTCCAACAGGAGGCCTGGTCACAGACCGGGCTGCGGGGGCATTGACCCCTGGAATTCTCTCCAGGTAGACTCCAGGTAAGACCTGCATCAGGAAACACTTGTCCTTTTTCCTGACAAACCTTACCTAACCTAACCTAGATGTATGTGAATATAATCAAAGGGCCAAGAATACTACCCTGAGTCACCCCTACATGGGTAGGCTGAGTTGATGTGATTACACTGTTGAAAGAGACATACTGGTGCCTGCTACTAAGATAGGACTTGAAGTATGTAGGAGTAACCTATGATACCATAATGTTCTAGTTTAAGATGCAGGAGGTTGTGGTGCACTGGTATCAAAAACTTTCCAAAGATCTATGAGGAGGCCCAGAAGATATTCATTATTTATAAGAGCTGCATAAAGCAAGTGAAGCATTTTTATAATTGCATGATTTGGAATGAGTTGAGCATAATGTAGGATACTAAGAATGAGTAAACTGACTTATGGCAATGGCAAGTTGGCTACTGGCTTATAGTTATTTACATCAGTTGGGTCACCTTCTTTGTGTATAATGGTTACCCTTGCTATCTTAACCCTTTCAGGGTCGATCGTGTTGTATCACGGCTTCAAAGCCAGTGATGGTCCCAGAAAATAACACTATGAGCTCAGCTCACTCAGATAAGCTGTGACCGGTAAATTTGGGCCTAGATATGAGAGAAGAGGTCAATGTGGTAAGTGTGCACAATATTAAAAAAATTTCTGCAGCACGCAGTGCATAATGTGAAAAAATAGATCATGTTTTTGGTGTAAAACAGTGGCTTTACGGTGCCTTTTCCTATTGTTTTTATGGTTGCATTCTCAGTTTCTTGGTCTCACTTGACAGAATGAAAAATATATTACAGAAATAGCGATGATTTTGATTGGTTTCGTAACTGAAAGCACCTTGAAATTGAGCTCAAAGCAGCGGAAATGTTTGATTTTTGCCGATATTCCATTATGCGTCCAACCGGCTGGTCTAATATGCATTCATGAATAGGCTGACTTTATTTGTACAATTATTAGAATAATGCAGTAGTCTGCATAACAGCAAATGTTCTATTTTTTGTGTCAATAAAAATTTAAAATGGAAAGCAAGCATAATACGTATAAGAGAGGCCTGGAAACACAACAAATGAACAGAGAAAATGTTATTTTAGTGCCAGGAATGTCTGCCTTGTTTATTCTGGACCTTATTTTGAAATGGCATTCCTTGAAATTTGTGTGAAAATGGCTAAATTACCGATTTCTGATCACTTTATTGGGTAGTTGAAATAGGTAAATGGGTGGTTTCTTGTACTTGATTGATAGAATAGAGGAAATACTGGCAAAATAGCTATTAGTTTGGTTGACTGGAACAATGGAATTGGCCAAAAATAGGGCTTAAAGTGGGCAAAATTGCCAATGCATAAATATCACTGAGACCATTAACTTTGTGAGAGCATAATTCTCTAAGTTTTTCATCAAATTTCATACTTTTGCTTTCATTACTTTCGGAAAATGATTATCATTTCATAAAATAAAATACTTTTTTTTTTAATTCTTCGACCCTGAGAGTAAGTTTGAGACCAGGGGTCTCCACCCTGAAAGGATAATAGTATATGGTATTTGCTAAGTTTCACCTGTGAAGCTGGGTATTCTTCAGACCATCACTTTACTTTACAGAAATAAAATTTACTTTAAGAGAAGTTAGCTTTAAATATGGCTTGGATATTTATATGGATAGGAGTGGGTGGGTGAGTTGGACAGCCTAGCATTGACCAGCAGGCCTACTACAATATTAAGTAAGTGGGTGGGTGAGGTGGACCAGCCTAGCATTGACCAGCAAGCCTACTACAATATTAAGTGGGTGGGTGAGATGGACCAGCCTAGTATTGACAAGCAGGCCTACTACAATATTAAGTGGGTGGGTGAGGTGGACCAGCCTAGCATTGACCAGCAGGCCTACTACAATATTAAGTGGGTGGGTGAGGTGGACCAGCCTAGCATTGACCAGCAGGCCTACTACAATATTAAGTAAGTGGGTGGGTGAGGTAGACCAGCCTAGCATTGACCAGCAGGCCTACTACAATATTAAGTAAGTGGGTGGGTGAGTTGGACCAGCCTAGCATTGACCAGCAGGCCTACTACAATATTAAGTAAAGTTTATTTAAGTACAGGTACAAATAAGTACAATTATCATACATAATAATATAATAATAATAATAGTTTATTTACATATGATACATAGTTGTACAAGGAATTATAGCAGTGGGGTGTATATGCCAAAAGCCCCATGTATGCAGAACATTATGGGCAAAGTTAAAATTAACTTAAGATTAATTAGGCTATAATAGATTAGATGGTAAAAAACTACAGTAAACAATTTACAATATACAAACAATTGAATATTTAAACAATGAAATTTGAACATTATAATATTGAAGCATTACAGTTTTACATAGTAACACATGTGAAAATTACCCAGGATAACACAATTAAGTTAAATTGGCTTATTTCCATTGAGGTCCTTGTAATATCTTATTATTATCCTCTGTTCTTCTGCTGTCTTACACCTGCTGCCCCTGGTCACAGAGCAGTAAATAGGTACCTGCTGCCCCTCATCACCTAGCAGTAAATAGGTACCTGCTGTCCTGGTCACCTAGCAGTAAATAGGTACCTGCTTGTTACCTGACTGTTGTAAGGTTGCATCCTGGGGCAGATTAAAGAAAACAAGCAGAAATAAGCCATTATGATGACAGTGTCTATGTTGGGTTATTCTGGATTACTAACACTCTGGGTTATCCTGGGTTACTAACACTCTGGGTTATCCTGGGTTACTAACACTCTGGGTTATCCTGGGTTACTAACACTCTGGGTTATCCTGGGTTACTAACACTCTGGGTTATCCTGGGTTACTAACACTCTGGGTTATCCTGGGTTACTAACACTCTGGGTTATCCTGGGTTACTAACACTCTGAGTTATCCTGGGTTACTAACAGTCTGGGTTATCCTGGGTTGCTAACACTCTGGGTTATCCTGGGTTACTAACACTCTGGGTTATCCTGGGTTACTTACACTCTGGGTTATCCTGGGTTACTAACACTCTGGGTTATCCTGGGATACAAACACTGGGTTATCTTGGGTTACTAACACTCTGGGTTATCCTGGGTTACTAACACTCTAGGTTATCCTGGGTTACTATCACTCTGGGTTATCCTGGGATACAAACACTGGGTTATCTTGGGTTACTAACACTCTGGGTTATTCTGGGTTACTAACACTCTACCTGGAGTCTACCTGGAGAGAATTCCAGGGGTCAACGCCCCCGCGGCCCGGTCTGTGACCAGGCCTCCTGTTGGACCAGAGCCTGATCAACCAGGCTGTTACTGCTGGCCGCACGCAGTCCAACGTACGAACCACAGCCCGGCTGGTCAGGTACCGACTTGAGGTGCGTGTCCAGTGCCTGCTTGAAGACAGCCAGGGGCTTGTTGGTAATCCCCCTGATGTACGCTGGGAGGCAGTTGAACAATCTTGGGCCCCTCACACTTATTGTGTTGTCCCTCAACGTGCTAGTGGCACCCTGCTCTTCATTGGGGACGTTACATCGCCTGCCGAGTCTTTTGCTTTCGTAGGGAGTGATTTTTGTGTGCAAGTTTGGTACTAAGCCCTCGAGAATTTTCCATGTGTATATAATAATGTATCTCTCCCGCCTGCGTTCTAGAGAGTACAGGTTTAGGAACTTCAAGCGTTCCCAGTAGTTGAGGTGGTTTATCGCAGTTATGCGTGCGGTGAAGGTTCTCTGCACATTTTCAAGGTCAGCAATTTCACCTGCCTTGAAAGGTGCAGTTAGTGTGCAGCAATATTCCAGCCTAGATAGAACAAGCGATCTGTAAAGTGTCAACATGGGTTAATTAACAAAATAAAATCTTCTAGTTAAAGTCTTTAAGTTTAATTTCACTGTTAAATGTTGGTGACCAGACTAACAATCACCAATGTTGTTAGTCACCAGACTAACAAACACCAATGTTGTTAGTCACCAGACTAACAATCACCAATGTTGTTAGTGACCAGACTAACAATCATCAGTCTTGTTAGTGACCAGACTAACAATCATCAATGTTGTTAGTGACCAGACTAACAATCACCAATGTTGTTAGTGACCAGACTAACAATCACCAATGTTGTTAGTGACCAGACTAACAATCACCAATGTTGTTAGTGACCAGACTAACAATCATCAGTGTTGTTAGTGACCAGACTAACAATCATCAGTGTAGTTAGAGACCAGACAAACAATCATCAGTGTTGTTAGTGACCAGACTAACAATCATCAGTGTTGTTAGTGACCAGACTAACAATCACCTGTGTTGTTAGTGACCAGACTAACAATCACCAGTATTGTTAGTGACCAGACTAACAATCATCAATGTTATTAGTCACCAGACTAACAATCATCAAAGTTGTTAATCACCAGACTAACAATCATCAATGTTATTAGTCACCAGCCTAACAATCATCAGTGTTGTTAGTCAACAGACTAACAACAATCAATGTTGTTAGTAACCAGACTAACAATCATCAGTGTTGTTAGTGACCAGACTAACAATCACCAATGTTGTTAGTCACCAGACTAACAATCATCAGTGTTGTTAGTGACCAGACTAACAATCATCAGTGTTGTTAGTGACCAGACTAACAATCATCAATGTTGTTAGTTACCAGACTAACAATCATCAGTGTTGTTTGTGACCAGACTAACAATCATCAATGTTATTAGTCACCAGACCAACAATCATCAAAGTTGTTAATCACCAGACTAACAATCATCAATGTTATTAGTCACCAGACTAACAATCATCAATGTTGTTAGTCAACAGACTAACAATCATCAGTGTTATTAGTCACCAGACTAACAATCATCAATGTTGTTAGTCACCAGACTAACAATCATCAGTGTTGTTAGTCAACAGACTAACAACAATCAATGTTGTTAGTAACCAGACTAACAATCATCAGTGTTGTTAGTGACCAGACTAACAATCACCAATGTTGTTAGTCACCAGACTAACAATCATCAGTGTTGTTAGTGACCAGACTAACAATCATCAGTGTTGTTAGTGACCAGACTAACAATCATCAATGTTGTTAGTTACCAGACTAACAATCATCAGTGTTGTTTGTGACCAGACTAACAATCATCAATGTTATTAGTCACCAGACCAACAATCATCAAAGTTGTTAATCACCAGACTAACAATCATCAATGTTATTAGTCACCAGACTAACAATCATCAATGTTGTTAGTCAACAGACTAACAATCATCAGTGTTATTAGTCACCAGACTAACAATCATCAATGTTGTTAGTCACCAGACTAACAATCATCAGTGTTGTTAGTCAACAGACTAACAACAATCAATGTTGTTAGTCACCAGACTAACAATAATCAGTGTTGTTAGTCACCAGACTAACAATAATCAGTGTTGTTAGTCACCAGACTAACAATCATCAGTGTTGTTAGTCACCAGACAAACAATCATCAGTGTTGTTAGTCAACAGACTAACAATCATCAGTGTTGTTAGTCACCAGACTAACAATCATCAATGTTGTTAGTCACCAGACTAACAATCATCAATGTTGTTAGTCACCAGACTAACAATCATCAATGTTGTTAGTCACCAGACTAACAATCAATGTTGTTAGTCACCAGACTAACAATCATCAATGTTGTTAGTCACCAGACTAACAATCATCAATGTTGTTAGTCACCAGACTAATAATCATTAATGTTGTTAGTCACCAGACTAACAATCATCAGTGTTGTTAGTCACTAGACTAACAATCAATGTTGTTAGTCACCAGACTAACAATCATCAATGTTGTTAGTCACCAGACTAACAATCATCAGTGTTGTTAGTCACCAGACTAACAATCATCAGTGTTGTTAGTCACCAGACTAACAATCATCAGTGTTGTTAGTCACCAGACTAACAATCATCAGTGTTGTTAGTCACCAGACTAACAATCATCAATGTTGTTAGTCACCAGACTAACAATCATCAGTGTTGTTAGTCACCAGACTAACAATCATCAGTGTTGTTAGTCACCAGACTAACAATCATCAATGTTGTTAGTCACCAGACTAACTATCAATGTTGTTAGTCACCAGACTAACAATCATCAATGTTGTTAGTCACTAGACTAACAATCATCAATGTTGTTAGTCACCAGACTAACAATAATGTTAACAATAAAACTTGAACATAAATTATCATATAATAATGTTCTAGGTTAATTACTAGTTTCATTTTCCTGTGTAATTATTAATTAACTTTTAAAATGAAGGTTAATAAAATAATGTTGAGAAACTATTACTTTCCTTCCTTCCCTCGTCTTTATCATATTATTACAATATATATTAATATACCAGTCTTCCTACTAACCTCATAAATCAATCTTCCACTCACAGTTACTCAAACATTATATTAACTGACCATAATTGACAAAAATGTGCAATAATTCTCCCTGATGTTGTTGTTGTTTCTAGGGCCACTGACACCTACGTCGTATCGAACCCGACCTTCCAGTGTCCGACCTTCCGGTGTCCGACCTTCCAGTGTCCTACCTTCCAGTGTCCGACCTTCCAGTGTCCGACCTTCCAGTGTCCGACCTTCCAGTGTCCGACCTTCCAGTGTCCGACCTTCCAGTGTCCGACCTTCTAATGTCCGACCTTCCAGTGTCCGACCTTCCAGTGTCCGACCTTCCAGTGTCCGACTTTCCAGTGTCCGACCTTCCAGTGTCCGACCTTCCAGTGTCCGACCTTCCAGTGTCCGACCTTCCAGTGTCTGGGAAAGAAACCTCGACCAAGGAGGAAGGAAGGTGTAAGTTTATTTAGGTACAGGTATACATAAATACAGTTACATAAATTATCATACATAGCAGCATATATCATACATAGAAGCAACCGAAGATAACCGACCCACCAAACATATCTATTTCAAGGACGTTACTTTCTACACCACCTCTGCCTTCCCTGACGAAATGCACCCTAAAGAACTCGCTCCTCACCTGCAAGATGGAACAGTAAAACACGTTTGCAAACCACCTTGTGGACTCGATTATGCACAAATACTGCTTGCACTCATACCCTACTTAAACGACCCTACTCAGAAAGTCAAACTTGTCCAAAAGGCACTTCAAAAAACTAAAGTCTGGCTCTCCTGACGTAAATTTGCCAAACTAAAGATACTCCTTCCCAAGTATTTAAATTCAACAACTGCCTCGACCTGAGTTCTGGTGGCCCGGTGGTCTGGTGGCTAGAGCTCTCGCTCACACACGGAGGGCCCGGGTTCGATTACCGGCGGGTGGAAACATTTCGACGTGTTTCCTTACACCTGTTGTCATGTTCACCTAGCAGCAAATAGGTACCTGGGAGTTAGTCGACTGGTGTGGGTTGCATCCTGGGGGAAAAGATTAAGGACCCCAATGGAAATAAGACAGACAGTCCTCGATGACGCACTGACTTTCTTGGGTTATCCTGGGTGGCTAACCCTCCGGGGTTAAAAATCCGAAGAAATCTTATCTTATATTTCCCGTGCACCTGACGCCTAGCCAGTCATTCATGATCCAGCCACCTGACAACAAGCCAGCGAGCACTGCTCTCTCTACTCTGCCCTCATACATCGCCTCACAACACTTCGCAACTGGGTTTAGCCCTGGCTCTTTATCTACGACTCAAGATCTTTCTCTCACCGACTATCCTTCGTCTGTCCACACTTCCCACTTGGGGGTCTTGCCTGAGAGTATTGTCTGTCTGTCTGTGTCTGTACTTTATTTCATTCTAGCCTAATACATAACCATTACCAAACTCATTGGTGCTACATTGTTATAAGTAATTTTATCTTATTAGTTTATATCTAATTACCTTCTAGCTTTTAAATAACCAACACCAAACTCATTGGTGCTACCCAATTTTGTAACTTAAACTTAATAGATTAACTAAATTTGTAAGTTTTTACTGTACTTTATTTCATTCTAGCTTAATACATAACCAATACCAAACTCATTGGTGCTACATTGTTTTTGATAATTGTATCTTATTAGTTTATATCTATTTTTTTATTTCATACTTGCTTAATACATACACAATACCAAGACCACTATGTTTATTTGTTACTATACTCTATTTGACCAATGTGCATTAGTTATATACTTACCAAAACATCCCCTTACAACAGATATCAGTACTATAACTCACCACACTATACATGATATAACAAAATCACTATTTAACCTAAATGATGAATGATCACGTCGACCCTGATCTAAACCTATTTAATCGAACACCCATTCAAAATTTACTATAAAATAACTGCCTCTACTACACAGCATCACAAGCCCACACTGTCCTAAACACTACTAAAAGTATAACAGTTCTTAACTACAATGTCCGATCCTTAAGCAAACACTATGATGACCTCCTTGCCCTCCTTGGTTCCCTAAAAACAACCTTCACATGTATTGTCCTTACTGAAACCTGGCTTAAGCAGGATACAATAGATATCTACTCGCTGCCAGGATACACAGCATTACACAACTGCAGACCACATCAAGCGGGGGGAGATATTGCAATCTATTACTCTAATGAAATATCCTGCTGTGACACCATTTGCTATAATGATGAATATGGAGAATATATTTTTGCTAAATTTACTGCACAAAACCTTAAGACTCCCATAACCATCGGGG